>CM060833.1:147717500-147927500 GCA_030762175.1 Metallyticus violacea
AAGGACAGAGTCCTTCAGCATCCAAAAAATTTCCACACAATGTGAGATTTGTGCAGGTAAATATATTAGCTATTTATGGGGTTGGAGAAGCAGAATTGCCAATGCTGAGCTGATATTTCAGAATGTTTTCCTGATCTCATTTTCATCAGCTTTTAAAACTTTGCCAAAATCCATTTTGTGCATTTGTTTTTAGACATATTTGTCCTTGGTTTGAATTTTAAGTAGGAACAATTTGACTGGGTAGCTTACAGCAGATTTCTAGATCTAGGAGAACATGAATGAGAAATTGTTTACTTCATGCTAAAATTCTAGATTTGACTCAAAAGTAATTAGTTTTATTATTTAAACTCTGATCATTCAAAAACTATAGACATTGAGACATTCAGCTTAAAATGTAAGAAAAAAATTTAATACTTTAGGTAATGAAATTTTCACAGAAAAGTTAAACTTCTAGAGCAATTTTATTCTTTAAAAATAAATAAGAATAAAATTCTTTATACATGGCTGTCACCATGAATTGGAAATACAGGGTGTCCATATGAAATCTCCCTGATTTCAAATTTAATTTGTAAGGAAATATTAGACTTAGAGATTTGAGGTTTGGAGTGTCATGAAGAGCAACTCATAAAGTTTTGTATGGTCCATGTATACACTTCTACATTCTGTTAGTAGCACTCAAAATGTCCGGTTAATATTTGATCTCAGTCCATGTGTTGCGTAGAATGTCCAGAGCGATTGAGTTAATGGCTGCCAAAAGTCAATGATGATAAAAGATCACATATAGGTGTAGCGCAGATCAAATCTTTCACATATGTTTAGAGATCACAGTGGGCAAGCAGTTGGTGCATCATGTCCAATCCATTGCTATGGAAATGCTCTGCTCAAAGAAATACTAACATCTTTACTCCAGTGCAGTGGGACACCATTCTGCTGGAATATCATGTTTGCCTGTAAAGGGAGTAGCTATGGGAAAGCAAATTGTTTAAGTGCATCAAGATAAATAGAACCATTTACTGTTTTCTCCTTGAAGGTAAATGGTCAAAAAATTCTGTGATACCTGATAGCGCACCACGCATGCACTTTGTCACTGTCCCTAAACTACATTGGTGTTTTGTGAACCTCAATTGCAAATGTTGTGATGATTAACCTTTCCTGATGTGTGGAAGGCTGCTTCATTCCTAAACTTTCTCCAGATAGTTAGGTTCTTCATCAAACTTGTGCAGGATCTGAATAGCAGAATTTGGATATTTTGATCCAAGCTTCAGGCCTAAAGAATTGAATGTTATAGACATACAAATGCAGTCTTTTATGCAGATCTTATGGACTGTTGAATGGGATGCTGAGCTCTCGTGACACTGTACAAAGTGACTTTGTCGAACTTCTATTGAAGTCTTCCTGATTTCGTCCTCTGTTTCCTCATACCTGCATCTCTTACCCAAGCTATACTGTCAGTTAACACTCTGCATATCAAACCACCTAAGTTGTCTGGTGACTCCCTTTGTAAGTTTGTCAGAAATTCCTTTGGACTATAATCAGTGATTTTGTTTCAGTGTACCATACCACGCACTGAGCTCCCTCTTGTGCTGTTGTCATCTTCGCTAATTATTGAACACCTACAACAAATGAATACAAAACTTTTTGGCATGCTCTTTATGACACTGCAAACTGCAAATCTATAGGAGAAATAGTTATAATTTAAATTTGGAATCAAGGAGATTTCATATGGACACCCTGTATTTTGTTATCCTTAATTTATGTTCATTTATATGAATAGTTAAAAATGTTCAAAGGTAATGTGCTGGAGGGGATAAAGTATTATTTGAATAACGAATAATGTAGTACAGTGTAGTAATGTACACTCTCACTTAATATTTAGTGTATTTTATCTCCTTTTTCAAATGTTTTATGTCTAGATATTATTCTTCATTTAAGCAATTGTTTAATTTTTCTATTGTTTTCTAATTGTAATTCCTCCAAATGAGAATATTTTGCATGATTTAAGGTTCTTACAGCTGTAACAATGTTACAGGGGAACTATGTACTGGATTCTGATGCTCTACTAGCAACAGAACAGCCTCAGTTTGACGTGATATTATGTTTGAGTGTCACAAAATGGTTGCATCTAAACTGGGGAGATGCTGGATTGAAACAAGCCTTTAAACGCATGTACCTACAGCTAAGACCAGGCGGCCATTTGATTCTTGAAGCCCAGGCATGGGAATCATACAAGAGAAAGAAGAATTTGACTGTGAGTCCATGATTTAACTGTTCTATTAATGGAATTTATGCAAATTTATTATATAGGATAATCAGTTTGGTAGACTATGTGAGTGTTCTTTTATTTAATTTTGAACTTTTTTTGCCTTAATCATTTTTTGTCTCAAATTTTTTAGCATGTGTACTGTAGAGAGATTTGGAATCCTATCATGGAAATTTACTTTATATCGTCCATGAATCAATGTGCTCAGTGTGAGAAACATATAAGTAGTAAATGTAGACTCTTTGTATAATGAAGTATAATCATGCAATCTCACTTTGTTCCCAACATAATAATGCACCTAGAAGACTTTGAATATCCACAGTTATGTTCAGCAAGCCACATTTCTTAATATCCTTGAATCAGAGTAAGAATAATAAACAAACAAATAAAATAGAAGTATTCTATAAATAGTTCTCATTAAAGCAACTGAAAAATGTGGGAGAAAACAATTAAGGGATATTTTCTATTGAAAATTGTCATTCAAAGTGTCTTCATGAATACCCTTTAATGTTTAGAAGTATTTTTTAGCTTACATAGTGTCCTGTCCTGGAATATATTTAATGTGTTATTAACGTGAAACGTTATTAAATATAAAAGTATGTTAATTACAAATTCTATCATTCTTGAAGAATAAAATGAATGCCCAAGATACAGCATTTTTTTCAGAAGAATGTTGCAACTCAATACAAGAAAATCAGGGTAAAAATTTCAGAACCTTTTTGTTTAGTTCTATTAGTATATACCTATTCTGAGGTACAAAATTCCATTGATGAAATTCTGCACAACTGTTGCCTTATCTGCCTCCTTTATCATTCATGATATCTTGGGCAAAGGGCAGCTATGCAGGGGTTTTGGATATTTAAGCAGCTAACAGGGGTTGGTGCACCAGTGGGAATGGGGATGAGGAAGAAAGCAGTTGGAATGAAGTGGCAGGGGAAATTGCAGAACCAGGAGAAAAACCTGTGCAAATGCATTGTTCAAAATCAATTGGCATCCTGAGAATGAGAGATCTTTTTAATTGGCCTGCATTCAGAGTTCAGAAACCCTGTGGTAGTGTATTTAGGTGTATCATTTTGTTCTTTGAAGAATAATCTCTCTTTTTATGAATGCATACTTTAATTAAACTTTCAAAACATGTTCTTAAACTGCTGAAAATGATGTGCTGCTTAATGTGTTTTTAAGAATACTCTTACTAAGCTTGTCATTAGCATTCCATTCAATTTACAAGTGAAATGGCTGAAAACTTTGCTCAGCGGCATCTTCTTTTGGACTTCAGGTTCTTTGTGTGCCATGGGACCCATATGAAAAAAGCTATACTTAGGATTTTTACATCCTAAAATATCCATCAACACTGGTTGGGTTTGAATCCACAACCTGGGTCTATAGTTATCACCAGGACTGACTGATACAGCTAATTTCATTGGTGTTTTGCAGAGAATATGGTACACTGTCAATCATGGTTAATGTAACTAATGTTGCAGTTCTGTTTTGAGCAAAAATAAATGATGCAAATGCAAATTATTTTACTGTACTTCTTACAATATTACCCAAGTCAATATTTAGTACATACACTCCTTGGTATGGAAATAACAATGTATGCAGTAACATTTATAATGTGAATTTATTTCTGTATTATAACAGCATATTACTGGGAAAGCTTCAGCACTTTATCCTCATTTGCTATGGCACTGTAGCAAAGCACTTAAGAACTGCTGGGCTAATTCATTGCAAAATCTCATAAGTACTGGCAGATCTTTAACTTTTGAATTTAGAACTGTAATGTACTTTATATGATAATTGAGGTTTGTCTGTTTCTGAAAACACTTTCATACTAGCTTTACATGACATTTCGTTAATAACATCATAGCTCTGCTATAGCCCATTTTATGTATTGCTCAAGTTCATTGTTCTTTGGTGCTCTTTAAAATGCCTCAGTTCTGTTACACGTTAAGTCTGAAATGGGCACTTCCTCTTGAAAGGAGTTTTTAAGTATGATATCCAATTATAAACAAAATCTTTTTGAACCTCAACCACAGTATAGGGGTATGGTTTTGTTCTTGCACTTCTTGTGATATTCCATTCAGCTAAAATTTCTACATGATTCTTCTGGTTGATGAGTACTGTGTGCTTATCACATTCAAAGTAACTGTGACCTCTGATGCAAAATTTGACTGGATTTTCTGAAACCTCATCTCTGCACCAACTAATATAATAGTAAAATGCAAAATGATTTTTTATTCTGCAACCCACAAGAATCATAGAGTGGATAAGGCATAGTTACACCTTCGTGTAGAACATCTCAAAGAAGTGACATAGAAATGATATTACTCATCAGTTCACTTTTTAGCAGTGGTCTGGTCTTATGTACAGACTCTTAGGTAGACAAAACATGTGTGATAAATGAAAGGAAAGAAAGTTACCTCCTGTATTAACATCATTAGTTGAAATATTGGGCATTTATAGGATATTTTTGTAAATCATAAACAAACACTTCTATATGTCATTTAAGAACTTTTGAAAAATTATATGGCATTTTTAAAAAATTCTTTTGGAACTCACCAGTCAAGCATGTTTAAATGTAAATTCTCTCTAATCTGTCGTCTAACTTACTTTTATGCTTCACTTACTTTTAAATATGGTGGGATCGGTTTTGAAGAGACATCCTCTCCATCTTCATCCAACTTGACAACTCTCAGTTTCATTTTCTAACTTGTTTCTTTTGTATAGTTTGATTGCACACTGGAAAGAGATGTTTGAGAGAGGCAAGTTTAGCAGCATTGTTAACAGTTTATGCTTGGAGTTTATGTGACCACCTACATTGTTCATCATTCATACCATTTGGTGCCTTACTAACTGCAATTAAGGGTTTCTTTGAAGACTGTACACAGCAATTGGTAATTCCATGCAATAATATAAATGACATGCTTTGATTTCAGGCAATCTTACTAGTCTCATTTACATTCTATCTTTGCCCTTCTTGTTGCTATTGGCAGCATGCTTATTAAACCATAATTAAGTATCCTGACCAGTTTTACATGTCATCATGTTGAAGTTTTTATTCAAAAAACTTTTATGTTTTGAAAACACTGCAACTCGCATTGACAGAACTCACCTGTTACATGACTCATGGCACAAATTATCTTAAATGCATCGTTAACTATCTCACATTTATATTTTTTCTTACTGATATTTCCCTTGCTATTATCAGAAACAACACTTCTAATTACATTACTTTCCATTATAATAGGCAGAATAATATTCTTTATAGCCTCAAAGCTAAATTCATTGCCCTATTAACAATAATGAACTTCAAAGTCATGAGTAATACAACCTGGCCAACCTGACATTATTATAGATAATTTTAAACAATCATTTGTCAAGAAATAAAACCAGGACTGTTAATCATTCTTCTATACAAAACATAGACTGAATGTTATTCCAGTTGACTTCAGTTTTTCACCCCTCCTATTCTGGACTGTGATTTTTTTCATTAAGTATTTATTTAGAATATAGTACTCAACTTCTCAATTAGATGGCACCAGTAACTAAGTTCTTCTGATTAATTGTCATTCCAAGTTAGTATAATATTCTTTCCTGAGGATACAAGGACAAATTTGTCATTTCTTCTAGTACATGTATGTGAAAGAATTTTTCTTTCTTTTTCTTAATTTTTCTTAGTGTCCCAGATGCACTAAAATTACTGAAAGTACATGAAATATATTTTCATGGTGAAAATTTTCCTTTCTGTTGTTATTATTTTAAAAAGTAAAAATGAAGAAGGGTGATCCCAATTTGCAGAAAAAGTGCCAGGATAGCGCATTAACTAATACTATCACAAATTTTCTATCTTATGGCTTATTTGTTAAAAAACACTTTTGAACCAATTTTTGAAAATATCAGCTGTTAGATTTGTCTACTTTTGCATTACTGATGTTCTTTTTGCAGATAGAATAAATTATTTGATACCTGTCCTTTGCAGCAGCATGTAGAATTGTTGTGCACTTACCTCTGGGAGGCAGAATATTCAGAGTACCATCATCCCATCCTTTTTTTCACTTTATCATTAAGTGTTGAACCACGTTTCATCCAAGAAAATTTCAAGGTAACTATAGGATTAAAGATGAAGAAAGTTATAACCTTCCTCTTATTTTGAATTTATTTCTAATAAACACAAATTACATTACAATAAAATTGACATATTTCCATTATTTCATGATAATCAAATTCAAGAATCAAAGATGAAGAAATGAATAATAATCTACCTCTTATTTAGAAGTTGAAACCTAAAGCTAGAGATCTGAATAAGCTTTGGAAACATTATTCTGTTATTTGGAGAGTCATACTCTTTTTTTTGAAATTCTCAAGTAATTCATTGAATAAACAATGTATACAGTTTTTTTCACACTAACTCCATTCACTTACATAAATTTGGAACATATGTTTCGAGAGCGATCCCTCCCATCTTCAGCCTGTTGACAAACTGTTGTTAAACGTCACGATGTTTAACAACAGTTTGTCAACAGGCTGAAGATGGGAGGGATCGCTCCCGAAACATATGTTCCAAATTTATGTAAGTGAATGGAGTTAGTGTGAAAAAAACTGTATACATTGTTTATATATATACCACTCCATTGTCAACAGCTTCGTAAGTACACTTATTTGAATTCATTGAATGTTGCAGGTTTCTCTTTTGAATATAGTTTATAAATTTCCCTGCAAATTGCATCTTAGGTTTTTCAAAACCCATTTAACTATTTTACTTGTCTGCCTAGACAGATTTAATATATCCCTGTATTGGGCGTTTTTACTAATTTGTTTTGAATGGCATGATTATATGCATCATATAATCTGACTTTCGTTTGTCCAACGGTCCCACTGGTCATTGGAACAGGAAGATTGAGAGTTTGTTCTGCAATGGCTTCATCATGTTCCACTCCACTAGTATTTTCCCATTATCTGCACATAGTAGTTAGTCATAGTTTATTAAATGAACATAAGGCAACAGTATAATATAGAGGAACATGGCAGTATCCCATTCCACAACATTTGTTTTTCAACTGCTTTTCTGACAGGGAATAACTGGCATGCACGCTAAAAGAAAGAAGAAAGTGACTGGACAAAGCAGGTCCAACTCATTTTACTTTGTCCTCTCTGTATTCTGGAATTCAACATGTGTTCTGGCAGGCTTATCTTTGATATTAGATTTTAATGAAGAAAATGTATCACTTCCATTCATGCTTTCAGTCATATGCCAGTTATTTTTGTGGATCATGGCAGCTGGATGACTAACCATATTTCAGCTTTATCTTTCTGTAATCTCCCCATATATTAAATCCTTGTACAATTTTGATTAATTAAAGCATGCACTTGTTATGTTTATATGTTATAATGAATACTAAGATAGCACATGTTCAAAGGGATTCTTATATTATATTCCAGGTTGTCAATAATGTTATTGATGATTTTATAGACTCTGTTTTTAGGATATCTCACAATTGGTATTCACATGCAGTAAGATCTGGGGAAAGCAAGAGCCATAACCGTCTAATAAACTATTCTGTCATCAAAAATCTTCCTTAGAGCCTGCAAAGAATCATGAGCAGTGTTGGCAGAAATCAAGTTGGAAATATCCATATTGTCTCTCATAGTAGATAATTGATTGTTAAAGAATCTGCATGAATATTTCTATGCAATAACTCTCTGAATTTACAATATGATGGAAAACTGTGGGTCCTATTGTTTGTTTTCCTTGCAGTTACAGTACACCATGCACCAATATTTTCTGTATGCAAAGTAGTTTTGTGAAATAACATGAATTTTGTGTTGTTCTCTAATAACTATAGTTTTGTGAACAGACATATTTCCAAATCGAAATCAAGCCTCATCAGAGAAAGTGTTACCTGCAGATCGGCAATATTCTGCAAAACTTATTATCAAAAATCTCTTCTGAGTCAAACTGTTTGGAACACTTTTTATGGTATAAAATATAGTGAACTTTTGTAACAGTGGTGTAAATTATTAACATTTAAGAGAAATTGAGTCGAAATAGTAACATACACACCACTAAAATTGAATTAAATGGAAGACTAGTTTCGGGAGCCATCGCTCCTATCATCAGTTCCTGGTCGACTGCCGGCCTCGTTGTTTGTGATAGATCGATTCGTCTCTGGTGGAGGTTTGATGAACTTTTGTATTAGTACATCACTTGGCGGGATTTCGAAATTAAAAACTTTCTCCTTATTCTTCCAAATATAGATATTTTCCCAGACTGTAAGTTCAGTTTTTCCTTTAATATATTTAAGTAATTTTGGGTTTTTATTAATGTTATGTTGTTCTTTCCAAAAGTGCCAGGCTACCGCCGATTTTTCTTCTTGTTTTTGATTTATATTCCTAATGTGTTCTTTGGCTCTTGTTTTTATGTTTCTTTTGGTCTTTCCAATATAAACTTTATCACAATCATTGCAGTTTATCTGATATATTCCTGATTTATCTTCATCTTGTAGGCTATCTTCTTTTTGTTTTGAGTTAAGGATATTTTTAATGGAATAATTATTTTTTGGAGTCAGAACAATGTTGTATCTTTTAAAAATCTTTTGAAATTTATGAAAGGTTGATGGATGGTATGTGAATTTTTTGTATGTCCTGTTTTTTTCTTTGATAGGAGTAAGTGTAGTGTTGTCTCTAATTTTCTTTTTCTTCTTCTCTCTGTCTATTTTCTTGTGTACAACTTCTTGTTTGAAGCCATTCTCTGTAGCTATATGTATTATATTATTCATTTCTAGTTTATATTCCTCCTTGTTCATTGGAATATTAACCAGTCTGTATGCAAGACTATTTAAAACTGCATGTTTATGGGGAATTGGATTAAAACTGTTACATTTAATGTAGTTATCTGTGTGTGTAGGTTTTCTGTATATGCCAAAATTTAGATGATTTTCTTTTCTAATTATCTTAATATCCAAGAAAGGTAACTGTTCATTGCATTCTCTCTCCATGGTGAATTTAACTGTTTTTTCCTGTAAGTTAAGCAACTTTAGTGCATCATCCAAGTGTCTTTCTGGTACTATTGCAAAAATATCATCAACATAACGGTACCAAGTCTTAAATATCCAAGGGAAACTATTTACTATTCTAGTTTCCAATGCACTCATGAAAATGTCTGCCAATATTGGTGATAGTGGGCTACCCATTGTCAGACCAAAATTTTGTTTGTAATATTTGTTATTGAATGTAAAGTAATTTTGTTCTAGACATAAGCTGATTAATATGATGTATTCTTGGATATCTTTTGTGGTTATTCCTACTTTTTGTAACCACTTTTTTATCAGGGAGTATAAATTTAGTGTAGGAATACTTGGAAACAGTGCTGTTACATCAAACGAAACTAAGGTATCTGTTTTTTCTATTTTTATGCCTTTAATTTTTTGAATAAGATCTAATGAGTTTTTTATACTAAGAGATTCAAATCTTGGAAAAGTAGAAAGTTTGTAAGTCAACCATTTTGCTAGTTTATAGGTTGGAGCATCTATGTTATTTATGATAGGTCTCATAGTTTTCCCTGGCTTGTGTACTTTTGGGAGACCGTAGATTGTAGGTATTGCAGGGTTATCTACTTTAATTTTATAATGTTCCTTTTTATCTATTAATTTGCAATCAGTAATTGTTTTATTAAATGTGCTTTTGCATTGATTTAGGGGATTTTTTGTTATTATTGAGTATTCAGTGTTTTTTAGTAATTGTTCCATTCTGTCTATATAGTCATTCTTATCTAGAATTACAACAGTATTTCCTTTGTCTGCTCTTGTGTAAATAACAGGTTTGTCTTTTAGTGTCTTTATTATCTTTGTGTAAGATAATGGCTTTATGGCTTTATGGCTTCACTTACTGGAGATTTACTACTCAGCACATGTTTCATGGACCCTCGTCCACATCCTCAGCTGTTAAATGACAGTTGGATCATTTGGAAGTTGAGTTGATAGGTATCTGGGTTGACTCTGGTGGTCTTGTGATAAACTTGAATAAAGAGCTATCTTCTTCTGGGATGCTGACATTCATTAAGTTTTTCTTATGTTTTTTTATGTAAATTCTTTCCCATGTGTTTACTTCTTTTGGTTGTTGAACTGTTTTAATAACTTGATGCCTTTTTCTATTTCAGGTTTTCATTCCAAAAATGTGTGTTTCACTGTGTTAGATTCTAAATTGAATTAATATTTAAATTAATTATTGAAATTCACATGACTAATGTTGTCAACATTTGTAATTCTTGTTATCACTTTTTGCTACCGCTCATCTTGACTAGCACTCTGTAAGCACATATTATCTTAGGAGAATTATTTAAATATGCTCATACTATCACATTGGTAACTTTACATTATTAAACACATATTTTAAATAACTGGGAATGTGCTAACTTCTGAAATGAAATGCAAGCCTCTAAAAGATGCATGAGAAGTAATTATTGAAAGTAAAAGGTTTGCACAATAGGAATATATATTATATATTATTCCCCTAACATTTATTTATTACATTTCATTAGCAAACCTTTAGAATATTACAATAATCTATCTTGAGGAATAACTCATTAACCAGCTTACTGTGCATCAAAATAAATACAGTATCTTATCAGAGCAAAGCTTTATATCAAAATAATTTTACAAATAATTTTACAATAGAGAAAGCTCAGACATTTAATTAAATTTTACAAGCCCAGAATTCAAATTTACTAATAGAAAACACATGAGGACAAAATATTAACAATTTTAAAACTTTGAGTTGACTTACATCTGAGGTGTTCCAATTTCTAATCAGTTATCCAAAATAAACCTACCTGGAAACACCGCAGTAGTGCTGCTTGCTGTAAGGCTCAGAAGGAGTGTGCTCTCCCTTGATCTGTCTCTTCTTGAGTCTCTCCTCTTAATATCTCTCTCCAATCCCTCTCTAAACCAGCCCCCCTGTCTCGCGCACTGTTTTTTCTTATCGGCTGACAAGCCTCAACATGCTTTAGCCAGTTAGTCTTAGCATGGTCAAACTAGTGCAGAAGCATGGACATCCTTACATGACATACAAACAACAATCATGCGTTAAGTTTTTTTTTTCTTCCTGCTATGAAAGATTTCATCATTGTATTTCACAGACACACACACACACACTGCCCCAGAACACCTGTGACAATTTGTGTACACTACTTAGATGTTATCACAAGTTCACATCTTTCACAATTGCAAACAGCAGAATATTACTTGAATGTTGGAAATTGCGTGCTGAAAGATCCAGGGCCTTAAAACAGCGGAGTAGTAACTCCAGATGTGAGTTTAGCATACTTTGCACTAGCATATTAATCAAACTTGGCAGCTCCCTTTGTGGTGGCAGAACAGCAAATTAAGTCTCAGGAAAGTTCATGATGATCTTGAAGTCCAAGGGATCCTTGTTAGTTTTCTTGAGCATGGAGCCACAGTGTATGCTGTCGAGTGACATTATTCATCTCGAAGATAATGCTTTCTCCCACATTTCCCAGTTGATGAGAGGATTTCACTGGAACATGCTTTAAATCTCCTCCCTATAGCTCGGATGTTTCCTCATGTGAGTTTCACATTTTTGGTAACCTGAAGAGATACCTTTTTTGTGATCATGGCACCACAAGCTTAATATTTATAGTAGCAGATAAAGGATGATATGTGATACTTTGGCCAAATTAGTTCAGGGGACTTTATGGTCGTAAGTTTCCCAGGTATTCACCCAAAGAAATTGGGGAAAAATACTGAAAAAACTTGTCAGGAAATTAACTCGATCAGAAATTATACCCAGGTCTGCCGCATGGGAAGCACAAAAGCTGTCATTAGACTATGTTCGGGGTGAGAAAGGGGAAATTCATGGACATTGCTTTGAAATGGAACAGCTTGTGTACAACAGGTAAGGTTCTGAATTTGTCTCTAGCCTGAAAGCTACTACAGGAATGGAATTAATCATGGTCTCCAAATGGAATAAATGCATTAGCAGATGTGGAGATTATTTTTGAGGTAATAGATATGCAATGACATTCCAACTCTAATATATTTATGAATCAACACAGTGAAAATGAATATAAAATCTCCAGTAGATAAAATATTTTAAAATGCTTAAAAAAACACCTCTGCTGCCTCACATATTAATATTTTAAGTGCTTTTTAACTCAGTCTGTGTCCTTGTTCATCAAGAGGGAGGCCATGGAGGTGTATTTTAAGCATTTTAAAATATTTTATCTACTGGAGATGCATTGACATTTTTTGACATCTGACCTTTTCATTTAGTTGGCCTTCATTTGAATAATTTTCTTGAAAATAATTTGTAAATGTCGGTGAGCTTAAAGTTTTGCATGATCAATGTTTGTGCCAGACATTTATTGAATATTAACATATTGATTTTATAGTCATACCTATTGTAGTCAAATAACACTGGGCAACAATGAAAATGTTTCGGGCTTAAAAATAGTAAATTTACATGTATTTCCATCTTCTGAATTCAAAAATCACCATAAAAATGATAGATTAGCTTTTGTTTTGAAGATAAAGTAACATTTCATTTTTTAGAGTGAAGATTTTAAATTTGGGGGAATTTTTTTTGGGAGTTGGCACACCTGTCAAATAACAAAACACAAATGCTCTTCAGCTGTTTGTAAGTCATAAACATAGATACTGTTGCTGTGACTGTGAATTACATGTAATTTATACTCAAATTAATGCAAAATTTCTGGTTCGCGAGTGCTTTTTTAGTGTAAAATTTGTAAAAATGCCACAAAAATGTGTAAATATGGTGAATAACTTTTGTTATATTTGTGGTGAAATAACATTTTCCTCACAGAAACGCAATCTGACGCCTCTTGTAAAGACTGCCAAGCCTCTTGTGGACCCAAAAGACGTTCTTCTTCCACCCCTGCATATCAAGCTGGGTTTGATGAAAAACTTTGTCAAAGCTATGAACCGAGAAGGACGGGCCTTTAAGTACATCAGAGAGAAATTTTCGAAATTAAGTGATGCAAAAGTTAAGGAAGGCATTTTTGTCGGACCACAAATAAGAGAACTTGTAAAGGATCCTGCATTTGACCAAGTTTTTGAGGGGAAAGAAAAGGAAACTTGGGAAGCCTTCAAGGGTGTTGTTCATGGATTTTTAGGCAACAAAAGAGATGACAACTACAAGCATTTGGTGACAGTGCTCCTGCAAAAATACCGTAACCTTGGATGCAACATGTCCCTTAAGATCCATTTTCTCCACTCCCACCTAGACTTTTTCCCTCCTAGTTGTGGAGCTGTTAGTGATGAACATGGGGAGAGATTCCATAAGGACATTTCTGTTATGGAACAAAGATATCAGGGCCGTTGGAATGAAGTAATGCTTGCGGATTACTGTTGGTCTTTGTATAGGGATTCTGCGTAACTCCATCACAAGAGGCAAGCTAAAAGACTACGAAGTCAATAGGCCACCACATGATTCTCTTCAGACACGACTATCTGCGAAGTATTTTTCCAGCAATTTAGAACTCTTAGCATGTAATTACCAGTTAAAAAAATCAAATGCACTTTCATTGTTGTTAGCATGTATGTAATTAAAATGTATCCTTTTCTCTCAATCCGTTAATATGTAATACTTCCACCTTGTGTATATCATAGAAACTAGAGCTAATAAAAATTTTTCATTGTCATATTTGTTTTTCTCAACCCAAAATTAGTAGGAATTGCCTCATGAAGTGCTCGAAACATTCAAAAATTATTTTTTTGTTGCCCAGTGTAATCTGCCTTTTCATGATGCTGACTATGGCACAGTTTAGTTCAGAGTAACTTCATTTTAAGTTTCTGTGTTCACCATTTAGTTTTAGTCAATGATTTGTACAGATAATGGCATTTTGAAAGTGAAGTTTTCTGAATGTGATCAATTTTGCAAAACAAATAAAATTTTTTAAAATGCTTTTAATGCTCCAAATATACTAGGTTCTGTTTTCAGTTTCTATTACAGTAAAAGGATTAACAGACAAACCATAAATTAATTTAAGGACAACTATAATGCTAAATAATTTTCCGCAAAACACTATTTACGTATTTTAACAAACATTTCTGTTTTTTTTGGCCATAGTCTAATGGTTGATTCATATTCTGGTCAAAAAGCTCAGAAATGTTTGTTAAAATCCAAGACTACAGCCATTAAAGCCTACATATGTATTTAACTACTTACATTGTTCATAATGTCGGGTTTGGCTGCCAAAGTTTGTCATGGTAAAAGTTTTTTGGCTTATACTGCATGAAACTGAAAGATAATACACCTCCAAGCAGAAAAAAATTTACCATAATTATTTACATAGTTTCATTCTCAAACACTGAAATTCTGTTAAGAGCTTTTATAAACATACAAAATAATGCACTGTTTTTCTTATTTCATTTCTAGTTCATATGGCCAACTGTGTAAAGTAACGTGTGTGTGTGCGCGTGCGTGCGAGAGAGAGAGAGAGAGAGAGAGAGAGAGAACTACAAAATAACCTCTAAGTAATAATAAGTCTATCTTTCAGTATATTTGCATTTTTTTCTTTTTTTTTTTTTTCCCAGGAGACGATCTACAAAAACTATCACAGTATTGAGTTTCTACCACAAAAGTTCACACAATATCTTCTTTCTTCTGAAGTTGGGTTCACCAAATGTGAAGTCATTGGCATGCCTTTCCATCACTCTAAGGGCTTTCAGCGACCTGTTCAGTTATTTACAAAGGGCAGTATCTCTCCATCATATTCAGCTGCAAGCAGTACTAACACACCCTCACATACCATTGTTTCAAGCACATCACGACCCCGAGTTTATGTACCTGTAAGTGTTTCTGCTAGAGAGCCTGATGAAGAGGATAATGCTGTGCAGGAGAAGCCTGAACATTCAGAAATGGATACAAGTGAAATGGGTCAGAACAATAAATCTGCAGGTAAAGAACAGGATAGAGACATTCAAACAGAATTTGCACAAAATGAGGTGTTTGAGGCTCTGGAGATGGAAACCAACATCTCAGATGAAACGCATCAAGATATTGTGGAACATCCGGTTTGTGAGGAATCAGTGACTAATTTGACAAGGACAGATGAAAAAGTAGTTGTTTCTGTTGAAGTTTCACATGAGATGGACAAGAATGCATCAAGTGATAAGGAGCAGCTAGAAAAAGATTCCAAATCATCAGCGAAACCTTTCAGCAGAAGTGAACCTTGAAAATAAACTGTTAATGCTCTATTCATTTGTTCGTTAGAAATAACAAAACCCTTTTTGATCTTGCTTAACAATTAAGATAACATTTCAATTACAGAATGAAGCACACATGGTTACAGCAATTATTTCCTCAGCTATCCAGAAGATATTATGTTTTTTCCCAATTTTGTATTACATAAGGATTTTATATTCTGGTATGAAAGGTAAACCTCACAGCATCCATGATATATTATTTTAAACTTTTTCTCGTAATTATTCCTCAAAATAATTATTTCATACTTTCTAAGCAAAATAGGAAGAATAGATGAAATTTCAAATGTGTTCAAATTTAGAAAGCTCAAATACTTTAAATCTTAAGGGAAAATTTATATACTCATTGATTATTTTCTAATTTGTAGCATTTTTGGAATAAACAAACAGTAGAGCATTCAGCTACAACCTATGTAACTAGTAACAAGATGCAATAATGTAAAGGCAAATAAGCAGTTTAGCTAAATTATGGCAGAGAAAGATATATCAATATTGGTGCCACCTATTGGTGCTTAAGAAGGAAAATTTTCAGGAAGTTCTGAACTCATATTCTTTTCCTGCCACTATTAAATATAAAAAAAATTATGGTTATTTTATTTTAACTTTAACTTTACACAGATACTGTTTTACTTATTGTAAACTATATCCTTTTTTTAGAATGAAATAAAAATTGGATTATTTTTATGTCTTGTAAAATTACATAAATTATTAACATTTTCATCATAGGCATTGAGTGTCATTCTTTACAAAAGTAATGAATATATTTAATAATAACTACTTTAAAATGTGCAGTTTAAAAATTCAACACTTCATATTAGTATTCATTTCTCATGCATCACATACAGATTTTTTATTACAAAATAGACACAAATAATAATAAAAAGAAAATATTACTTTTAAATATAACAATTAGGAACAGTGCCTTCGGCAATTCCAGAAGGCACTGAAACCAATAAAAATTTATTCCAATTTGATTGGCTCAGCCCCCCAGTCCCCGGTTCATCAGCAGCTACGTACTGGAATATGCAGGGGATTGGACTTCGGTCCAACCAAAAACAAAACATAACAATAAAAGTAATTTATACATTTAATACAATTTTAGATTATATTTCCTACAATACTAAATCTTCCTTCTTAATTAAACCCATTCGGCCAAATTTCTATCCTTGAGAGTTGCTTATTCCTTATGGCCTTATACACACTAACACCCTGGTTATTGTTGTACAAGGATCTTGTTTAACTAATATTAGATAACTAGCCCCTTATTCTCCCCTACTCATTTTATCCTCCTTTCACTATCTGACAATGTTCTTATGCACATTTCCTAAGTATTTTACACCCATAACCATTTTTGTCTTACCTTGCCTATGTATTTTCCTAGTTCTTTAATGTTTTCATCTGATTTTAAATTAAAAATTCTTCTACCTCTTATTTCATCTAGTAGGTTTTCCCATTTTTATATTAGAAACTGTTCCCTCCAAAACTTGGTTTGCTTACATTCTAGTATACAATGCCAAGTACTATCTGGTTCTTCACACTTAGGACATATATCCTTAGTATATCCATTTTTTAATCCACTTAAATATTTTACTCCTGTTCTAAACCATGCCCATCCTTCACTTTCTTATCACAAATTTCAATATATCTTTCTCTTCCCCACACATTTTTTAGTGTACTATATAATTTCAGAGATTTTTTGGTGTTCAGATTTGCCCATATTTCCTGTTTTTCAATATTCTGAATTCATATTGTTATCTCTCTCCAAAATCCTTTACCCAATCTTTCTCCTACCATACTAGTCCCATGTCTGCTTCTTGTAGGATATTTTGGATTTTAGATAACCAAGTTTCTCTTCCCTTAATTTTTCCTTGTGCTACAAAACACTAATTAATAATATTCTCCTCCTTTAGTCTCCCTATTCTATACCAATATTTCAATACTCCTTCTATGACCTTACTTTTATAGCCCAATCTTTCTAGTTCCATTAGAGCAACCTCATTAGGTGAAGATCTGGGTAAGCGTAGAACAATTATACAAAATAGTTTATTTATCGCATTTATTCCTTTCCATCCTTCATCTTGCCCCTAAATTTCTATTCCTCCATTCATCATTCTGCTCTCCACTATTGAGCCATATATTCTCTCCAACCAGTTTACTTCCATATTTGGTATTTTGTTTACACAAGATCTGGTTACACTCATGGCTGCTACTGCTTTCCATTTCCCATTACTAGACAATCTTAACACCTAAATAATCAATTTTCTTGACAACTTCAATTTCTGTGCCCTCCCACCACCATATTTTCTGTTTTTTTTAATTTGAAACCGTTTTTCATCACCATAATCTTAAATTTGTTTTATTTATCTTAAGCCCCCATTCTCTACAAAATGTGCCTATAGTTTCTAATGATTGTTTTAATCCTACACTTGTTAAAGAATCCGTTACCAAATCATCTGGTATCTCTATATTCAACACTTCATAAAAAGCACCATTATAGTCATAAATAAGAAGATAATAAACAGCTCTGCAGATTTGAAATTGAAATCTAAGTGTATCTCAAAAACTAATTTGTTTAACTTTTTAAGTTCTTTGAAGCCCAAGCAGAAATATTTCAAACCTGTTTTATGTTTAATTGTAAGGAAAGAAATTGTGGTTTTTAATAATTTTTCAGTAAATAGGTTAAGTGGTACCTGTTTTAGTAATTATTTTATTTTATTATATCATTTATAATGTTTTAATAAGTACGTATTTCATGGGTGCTGTGATGCTAGGAATAAATAATAATGGCTCAGGCTTGTACACATTGGAGGCAGGGGGAAGTTGCTCTGGAAGTCTTGAAAGGCACTCAATTATGAGTATAATATCCATTTTGAATTACATTTTTTTTTTCTTCTTAATTTAATATTCAGGATTTACTGAGAAAGGCAGTAGCGGTTCAAAAAGAAATTGTAAATTTAACATTTATACAGAAATTGTTAAAGATATGTTATTTGAATGCTGTAATCTGGTTATTATCCTAAGTGTAGACACTGCATTTAAGGGGAAATATAAGATGCACATAATGTGGAATACTGCAAAGCTTATTTTTAAATATAAAAAATTGTTGCACTATAAATTATCTTTAAATCTAATATGGAAGTTATTTCAGAGAAAATTATTGAAAGTTTATATTTGATAGATAAAGCTATCTCTTATCTTCAGATCATCGCTATATTCAACATATGCAACTTCTCACAAATTAGAATTATTGTTTAAAAATTGCCTGATTATTAAAAGTATGATGTTAACTCATTCATAAAAACACCTTCTTGTTTTTAATTTTAGATAGAAAATCATGGAAATGCCAACTTTGGAGGCGATGTGTTCCACGTTCATTCAGCAATCCTCCAAAACAACTTCCTCTACTTGCTCAATCAAGTCATCAGACCAGCTTGTATGAGGCCGAAATTACCTTGGTTTGTTGTCACACGATGATCTGCCTTCCTTGAACTATCGCATCCATGAATGCCCATTACAATCATCCATGACACCATTTTTTTTAATGGTGTTTAACGCCTGTTTTTACCATGACACTATCCCACATGTCTCACTCAACTGGCGATGACTTTCAATCAGTGTCAAACCATGCAAATGGAGAAAACAAATGATTACATGCTGTTCTGGTAATGAAAACATCTCCATTTTGAAGTATCAAAAACAGTCTTCACTCTCACCCCTGTCACTAGAGTTTCGTTTGCAATACAGTGCTGCCATCTCTGTCACATATTCATAACAAGTGCCCGCGTATTTTAAAACAAACTACATGTTTCTATCTGTTTCCAGTCCTGAAAAAAAATCATAGGTGTTATAACTTGAATGCACCTCGTATGGGTAAACCTAAGATGAGTTTACAAAAGCTTCTATTTATTTTATCAACATATTTCCATGCCTTTTCTACACTCCATATTTCTACCCCATATAACTTTTTAGCTTCTACATGGTTGTGTAAATGCTTTCAAGCCAATTTATTCTTATATCTGGAATTTTTCTTAAACATACTCTTATAATACTCATAGCTGATTTTCCTTTTGCTATTGCCATTTTTTTTCCTGTTCATTCCAACTTTCATTAGAACTTAATCTTGTCCCTAGATAATTAAGTTTCCTTACTACCTGTATTTTTCTCCCATTTAACTATCATTTTTCATCCTTTCTCAATTTATAACTTCTTTTAAAAGCCATGATCTTTGATAATTTCAATCCCCATTTGTTACAAAAAGTATTCACTACTTCATTTTCCCTTCTCTGTCATCTGCTAGACATAGATCCAATTACTAAATCATCTGCAAAAAGCAGCCCTGGTGTTTCTTTATTGTTTATTACAGGTAAACGTATACTTTCTCTTTGAATCTTGTCCATAATTCTCTGTCATCTGCTAGACATAGATCCAATAACTAAATCATCGGAAAAAAGCAGCCCTGATGTTTTTTTATTGTTTATTACAGGTAAACGTATACTTTCTCTTTGAATCTTGTCCACAATGCCATCATTATAGAGACTGAATCAGTGTTGGACTTAATTTGCAGTCTTTGTTACTCCTGTTTTACTCTGCATATAATCTGTTGCTTTATTACCTGAAAAATTTTAATGGATTCAAAGTGCAGGTAAATATTTTTGAGATCAATGATACTATAACACCCTAGAATTGTTCATTGTTTGAAAATGAAGCATACGAAAACATGTGTCAGATATTGCATCTTAAATTAGATCTTAAGTTCTAGTCTCTTCAGAAATTAATATAATTATGTCATTTCTTCCATGACAAAAGTGCACCCTATGCACTCCCTTAAGGGTTAATTGTCTGCAGAGCATTTGCAAGAGTTTTTCAGCAGTGCTAGGAATACATTAAGACCAGCACTATAATTACCTTAATAAATTTCACACTTACTATTAACATTGGCTTTGGTGAAATTGGAGTGAGTAGAGTTATAGAAATGAATCATGGACAATGGCAAACACTGCTGCTAAAAATGAATGTGTTCATTTATTTCCCTTTCACATGATGTAGTACATTCAACATGGAAAGTTGGTTATTGGTAACATGGTAGGGTTTGGAAATGTAATCTAAAGGAAACTACTGAAAATTAGGAACAAAGCTGAGTTTTTGATGGCCTGTACATCTAATATGTACAGATGTCATTGGAAGTAATGGAATAAAAAATGTGGTTTTGATAAAGGACATCTCATTATAAGAAAAAATGTTTAAAACAATTGTTCACTAAGTTTGTAATGCATTACTAGATGTATCAGGATCTGTATGCTGTTTAATTTATTTGAAATGCAGGAACATGAGCATTATGTTTCCTTCATTTAATGTACAAAAATGAGCATGATACATATGAACAATGGAAAAAAATTAAATAATACAGTGAAAGAAAAGTATTTGCAGAATACATCACGTGTCTAATGTCTCATGTTTTGCTACTAGAGGTGGAGATAAATATTGAGTGAAACATTGAGACCACAGGTGTGTAATGAAACTGCACTATAAGAAGTATGATCGAGGTTAAACTTAATTAGCCTAACTAAAAAATGTTTAATTAAAGACATACTTTATTCTTTGAAAGCACGAAACATAGATAAACAAATATATTTCTTTAGGAAAATTTCAACACCATGAAGAAATCATGTGAAAAATATATTAATTTATACCGTAATTATACTAATAATAACATACATATGTGACTAAAGCTTGTGACAATACAAAATTCTACAAAAAAAGATTCAGCAATACTGGCTGCTGGGGGTCTTTTTGATGAGGAACTAGTAGAGTGTTCATATCCTAGGCATATTCAATAGCCCAATAGGCAAACATGCAGCCCAGAGAAGTGGTATTTGCTCTGCTGCAAAGAAGACTTGAACATTTCTGGTAATATGGATCAAGGACCTAGTGGAATATGTGCCAAAGTGTGCTGAAGGAAGAATATGGCTTCAGCCTTACAACTTCTCTGATGAAGTGTTTGTTATTGACATTAGCTGCAACTTGTAGTAGCCAAGATTGCAATGGTACTGTCACACATTAGGATGTGACCATTATTGTAGTCCAAGTTAAAGTGGCATATATAAAATGTCAATCCCATGCCATTGTGTTCATGAGCCCATTGTAGTCTGCAATGTAAATGGTTCATGAGCAAGGTAGTCCATCACAAAGAAATGCTGGCAGCCTGTCCTCTGCCATATCTGCTGCAGTGCTGCACTATCATGCTTACACTTATGTTGAAGGCAATCGCTGCCATGAAGAAGAGAGGTTTGTTATCTTGGTCACATTTTGTGGTCACTGTCTGATTTTTTATACAACCAGTTTTCTTCAATTTACTTATTTCATACTCTCATCAATACTATGTATGAGCAGCAGTGTCATGGTACAAAATTTCACCTGCATACAGAATCAATCATTTTCTTGTTATTTGTTTGTAAACCCTTAACCAATGAAGCATAATGACTCTTGGATTAACATTTATTTCTTGTTGATCACCACTACCACCCCTTCCACTGTTACTATTACCATTACCATGGCTCCTCAATTCTCTATTTAAATGTCTAAAATGACAGTTCAGAGAACCCAGGTTTGCAATTGTAATCATTCGCATGTCATAACTTGCTTTGCATTTCATATAAATTTCACATGCTTATTATTAGTCCTTCATAGTGTTGCAATTGTATTCACATTATGCCATCATAAACCATTATTGTGAGCCACTAATGGAGTTCAAGAATAGATGCCTTGTATAGACTTTATACCATCTACTTGCACAAATAAATCCTTTCCCAATATATCATTTCATCTCATGTATCATCAGTGTCCACCGCTTGTGATGCCTCAGTAGTAAAAACAGGCATTAAACACTACCCAAAAAAAAAACTACTTGTACAAATAAAATCTTTGAATTTCAGAATGTATTAAAAAATCTTGTATACAGATAACCTGCATTTAGATACTTTGGAGGATTACTGTGAGTTTAAAAATCATTGCACTGCTTTTTGCACATGATTTCATTTCAACTTGTACTAAGTGAAAAATCTAGTGTTTCAAACACTGAGATCTAAGTTGCAGTTTTCCATATGTTTTATGTCTTATATTAATTTTAACCCTGCTAGTTGCTATACAGGATATATATCACAGTATATAGATTCCAGCTAAAATACTATATTTATCAAATCAGAATATTATGATCATGCAATGGCATAAGTTTGAATCACTGCTGCCTTTTTTAAAGATGCATGTTTGGTGTGTTCTACTAATTTTTTGTTAAATAAGACTGACTTAAACGTTGAACATTAATTAACAGGATGCATTTGCTATAAAAGTAACAAAGGAGCAAAATCAGTTTCCATCTTCTAGTTACAGATGCAAATTTATGTACAGCAGTGTTGTAGATTTAAAAGTGTTTGTATATCATATGTTGAGCATCATGCTTTGTTACTTTATTTTGTAAGGCTTCCCTCACAGGATAGTATGTATGTAGTAATGTATATTTTATGCACAGTGTTATCTATGTAACATAATGTGTAATAAAACCACCGATGGTCTATTCCTTTGAGTTTGTTTATTGCTGTAAGCACACATGAAGATGATTCAGTTTCTAATGAAATGCTTTTTTTTTTTTTCCTCTCTCTTTCAGTGTTGCATTTATAAGTAAACTGTTTTGTTTTCGCTGTACAGTGCATCTTGCAAATCTATGCCTTTGCACTATCTAGATATCACAGCCAGTGTACTGACACAATAGGGCTCAACAGATTTGTCTGTGAGCCATCTAAGTACTGCAATTATAACTTCCTTGTCATCATCAGATCTCCTCCCATGGTTCCATCTTTTATTTTTTATTTATTTATTTATTAGTACTAGGCACTACGTGTTTTGAATATGACTAGGCATTCATCCCAGGCTCTTATTTAGACATATTTAGTACATAATTCAATATATATTATGTAATTATTTTTCTAAAATTCCAAATTACTAAAATACGCATTAACATGCAATTTTGTTTAAGCTACCGCTTATTACAAATCTCACTCTTTGATCAATATTGGTTTTTTTTTCTTTACTTTACTCAAAAACTGTCCTATGTTTCTATTATCTGCTCTGAAAATTTCAGTTAGTCTTTTTCCTGTCTAATTTTAGCCATTTCTGCTTTAGTAACTCCTTCCTCCACAAATCTGTCTCTCGATGCTCAAATACTGTGTGTTCCATATCTTCCGTCCCTCTGCAAATGGGGCACTGATTCTGTGAAACACCCTTCTTTTAACCATACCTGCTCTTAACCATGCAATTCCCACTCTTTGTAAATTAGTTACTTTATAAATGTATATTTTCCTTTCCCACGATATATGCATTGGAATATATAACTAGGGAACTTTTTTTCATTTATCTCACTAAAAAGTTTTTGGATTCCTACATGCATATATCCCCTCCTTGCTACCTTCCAAAAGCCCTTATTATTATTTTCTTTTCTTCTCCAAATTACTCCTAACCCATTCCTCTCCAATTAATTCCGGAGACCATTAATCTATGCAGAATTCCTAAGACTCTTCTCTTGATATTATAAGCATTTTCTTAATAACTTCTAGATTCAAAATCCTAAATCTATATTTTAGGGCCGGTTCCATAATCATACTTGCACTTTTAGAAGACTGAAGGGATAAAAATCAGAAAATGCCAGATCTTGGCTACTGGCTGAATCAGGAACATTCTAACAAAGTAAAAAAAAGGTCTTTTTGAGTGCGTAGACTTTTTGTTACACTTAAAAAAATTTGGTCGAATCTTTGCAAAGATGGATGCACTCCAAAACTGCTTCTTGAATTTGCGAAGAGTTTTGGCATATACTATGGAGTTGATTCTCATCTCGATGCCATACATTGATCAGAATAATCCCAAAAGAATGGGTCTTGACTTTATCAAGCTAGTCATGGAATGGGAGTATGGAAAATCTACTATATCGAGAGAATCATTATTTCTGATAATGTATTTCTTCTGTCATCTGACTTTATTTGGAGTTGTTTGCAAATTTTTCACTTTTTAATCTATCTCTCAAGGTGATTCCTATTGTACACCATAGAACCTCATTTCACATGTTTCTAATCTTTTCTTATCCTGTTGTCTTAACTTTAGATCTCATTGCTATATTTCTGTAATGGTCTGATTATAATATGCATTGTAATTGGTAGTTCCTTCATCATGATTTTCCCTAAATGTCTACTTATATTACAATTATATTTCCAAATATTTTTCTCTGTATTCACATTAATTTGTTTGATCAGTTGCTTATATCCAAGATATTTAGTATAAATTCACTTGATCTATTATTTCTGATGATCAATATTATAGCTCTTCTTAAGTATTTGGCATGCATGCTTTTAAATGTAGATATCTTCATGTTATAACATAATTACATTTTGTTATAAATCATCTTCGCCTGATTATTGGCAAATAGGACTATGGTAATATAAATATTGTTTTTCCAGATGAGTCTTTTTGAGTTCATCATTAATCATTCTTCTAGAATTTTTTTTATAAATAAACAATAAGGGTCAAACCACAGCCTTGTCCAAGTCCTTAGTGTGCTAATAATAAATTACTCTTTTTATTATCCTGAAAGAACATGTTAATTGTGTAATATAGTGATTTAATAGCATTAATTATTTGTGACATTAAAAATTAGTAACTCTGATTTAAAAGAGTAGTTTCCTTTCATTTATAATATCTGTTTCATAGTAAAAGAAACATCAATAAGATATCTAACTTTTTCAAGTTCACATTTGGGTTCCAAGAGTATAATTTTTATTATAGGTTGCCATTTATTTGTAATGGTTGTATATATTTTATATGCTGCATTCATTAGAACTATCCTCCTATAATTTCGTCAAATACGAGGTGTGTTCAAAAAATTCGGGAACATTCGTAATTTCGCGCTAATGGAGTGTTGTAGCGAAATGCGCTTGTCATCCCTGCACATGCCTTTGTTTAATATGTATCTGCCGGATGTTTCATTATTATATGTCTGTTATTGTTCAGTGCTGCATTGAGTAGAACGTTGTGTCGCACAGTTTGCGAATTTCGAGATGGCAGAGTTAGAGGAGCAACCAATCTGCATTAAATTTTGCGTGAAACTCAAGAAAACCTTTACAGAGACACACCAAATGATGCAGGAAGCCTACGGTGATGAGTGCTTAAGCCGTAATCGGTGTTACGAATTGTTCACGCGGTTTAAAAATGGCCGGACGGAAGTTAAAGATGACCCTCGTTCAGGACCCCCTTCGACGTTTACCGACGACGCTCGTGTCAGGAACGTCATTGAAATTGTGCGTGCCAATCAAAGACTGACTGTCCGAGAGATTGCAGAAGAATGTAACATTTCAGTTGGATCATGTCATGAAATCCTGACACAGCATCTTGGAACGCCAGAACAGTCACG
The DNA here is from genome assembly GCA_030762175.1 of Metallyticus violacea. Lineage (NCBI taxonomy): Eukaryota > Metazoa > Arthropoda > Insecta > Mantodea > Metallyticidae > Metallyticus > Metallyticus violacea. The sequence continues at coordinate 147,743,449 of CM060833.1, forward strand.
AGCCGCCCTGGCCACAGGCCACAGTACCTAGCGGCACCTGCGGCTTTACTTGTGTTATTAATAGGTCTTCGTTGGGTTTACTTCTGTCTTATATTTTGCTTGTAATACGTCTATAAATAATAGAGTCGGATCTGAGGAGGTTGATATGGTCGCTAATGCATTGATTGGCCATGGCCAGTTTATCAAAACGGTCACCCATCCATCCACTGACCATGGCCAATGCGACTTAACATTCGGTCACCCATCCAAATGGTGTCCACGCCCAATGCTGCTTAACGTCCGATTGTTCTTCAGTCAAGCAGTGGGGACACCACTTTTCTGGTGGAATGTTGATTAGATGGAACGTTAAGTCACCAAGATGTCCTTGAGAAGTCGGTATGAAGAACAGCGTCTTTTTGCCTTAGGATCGTACTGCCCCAGAAGACGCGCCAGCTGGTTGGGATGGTATGGGAGTTTATCATACAAGATCTTTGCCCTCTCGCGAATTACATCGACAATGTATGGTACTCCGGATTGTTGATGGAGAATGTGGGCAGGAAACTGTCGGCGTGTACCGTATATCATTCTAAGCGCCCTATTCTGCACGCACTGGATGCTGCGGATGATGGACTTGGCCACCACTCCTCAGACCTCGCAGCCGTACAGAATCGGGGCAGTATGATAGCGCGATATATCCTCAGTTTTTGGTAGGTAGGCAGTGTTTTGGATCGGAAGATAGGGTACAGCTGCCGAAGAGCTGCATTGCCTAGCTTAATTTTTCCGTTAGCGTGGGGGAGGAAAGTGAGACGCTTGTCCAACATCACTCCGAGGTACTTCGCATGTGTGACAGAGGATAACTCTGCGTCGTAGTCGGAGGGGCTGTTGGTCATGCGGGTGCCTGGTCTGAGCTAGAAGAGTGGAGCTCTTACCCGGGCTGATGGCCATGCGCCATTTCTCTCTCCACTCCCCGATGGCTCTGAGCTGTCTTTGGAGTGGCCGGTAGCAATATTAAAAGCTCTTCTTCTTCTTCTTCTTCTTCTTCTTCTTTGCAGCAGGACATCGTGTGCGTACTGGCATGTCGTCACTTTGGGCTCTGCTGGAAAATCGGCCATGTAAGCTGCGAAGAGTATCGGGGACAGCACGCTGCCTTTCGCCACTACCGCGCCAATGGACCTTTGTGTGGACATCTTCCCTCCATCTTTATACGAAAGCTACGGTCTCTAAGGAAACCAGCGATCAGTGTAATGTAGGGGGGAGGAATGCTTGCCTCTAGCAGTTTGTAGAGTAGCCCCTCGTGCCAGGTGGTCGGAAAGGCCTTTTCCACGTCCAGCAGCACTGCCACGCTTTTGGCCTTCTCTTGGTATCCCAAGGAGGCTTTCTCCGTTACTCGCAGTAACTGCTGGGTGGTGGAATGACCCGCCCGAAAACCAAACTGATGGTCCGGAAGGAGGCCTTTCTCCTTGAACAGGGGAGAAATGCGGGAGAGGATCAGCCGCTCAAAATTTTTTGAGATGGCTGGGAGCAGGCTTATGGATCTGTAACTAGATGGGAAAACTGGGTTCTTGCCAGGTTTTAAGATGCATACCACTCTCGCCTCTTTCCACACCCTGGGAAAGTAACGTATGTGGAGGCATGCATTATAAATCCGTGTCAAGTGGAGCACTTTTTTGGATAGGTGCCGGAGCATGTCCACCGCATCTTGGAATGCATCGTGTTGCCGCCAAGTTCATCCCACGGCTCATGAGTCAAGACCAGAAAGACCATCGCCTCGCAAGGAGCTTTTGGATCGCGCAAATGAGAATGAGATGCTCCTTAAGAGAATCATAACTGGTGATTAGACGTGGGTCTACGGTTATGATGTTGAGACCAAGATTCAATCTTCACAATGGGTCGGGAAAGATTCTGCAAGACCAAAAAAAAAAAAAAAAAAAAAAAAAAGCTCGTCAGATCAGGTCAAATGTGAAAGCCATGCTGATAATTTTCTTTGACTTTGAAGGATTAGTTGCATCATGAATTCGTGCCACAGGGACAAACTCTTAATCGATGGTACTATCGGGACGTGTTGCGACGCCTGCGAGAAAATGTGAGAAAGAAACGGCCTGATATGTGGCGAGACAATTCATGGCTCTTGTATCACGATAACCCACCCGCACAATCATCCTTGTAGGTGCGTGACTATTGCACAAAAAACGAAATCATTGTGCTGCCTAATCCTCCGTACTCTCCAGACCTGGCCCCTGCGAACTTTTTTTTATTTCCAAAGTTGAAAGGACGGAGATTTGCAACGATAGACGAGATAAAAGAAAATTCAGGCGGCGCTTCGCGCGATCCAAAAAGAGGTATACCAAGACTGCTTCCGGAAGTGGAAATGGCGTTGGGAACTGTGTATCAATTGTGGAGGAGAGTATTTCGAAGGAGACCATGCACAATAAGTAAAAGGTAAGCATAGAAAATTTTTGTGGACAAAGTTCCGGAATTTTTTGAACAGACCTCGTATATCTGTATCTTTTGTGGAATTAACCTTAATAGCCACTTTCCATTCTTCTGATATGTTACCCATATTCCATATTTTATTTATGAACAGAATTAGTCAGCTTTTTAATTCCTGGCTTCCTCCTTTTTATTGCAGGTTAATCATTTCTTTATTAATATTATTTGTATTATTGTTTTGTCTTCTCATCTAACTAAATCCCTTATAAACAAATCTTTGAACACCAGTTATGTCAAGTGCTAATCTTTTAATAAATTCCTCCCAACTTTATCTATTTGTTAGTTTCTAGTTAATCTAAGTACAATGAATTTTCTTTTTATGTTCAATATAAAGACTTATTTTTGCAATTTAGCCATTTCAGATAATTCCCTTTCTTTGTTATAATTGCCTTCTTTAACTCTGGATTCCAAATTTTTACTCTATACATTAATGTTTTTCTCTGAAGTTCTAGAGCTTATTTAGCTGTATCATTTGTGACATTTTTCATTTTTTGCCTATCAATATTTATGTCTCCAATTTTTCTTTCAGCTTCTTGTTTACACTTATCTTTGATATTTGATGCTCCAGTAGCTATATTTTGTATCTCATTTCATTTGGTTTTGCTATAATCGTTTCTCTTTATATATCTCTTGGATAATCTTATTGGGCAGCATAATAAAAATTCTGTTCCTGTGTATACTCTAGTATCCACTTTAGAACGCTAAAGCTTTTCACTGGCAATAAAATAGGCAATGATAGATTTCTTACTCCCAAGTGAATTTATGAGTTTGTTTGTGACAATAGAAGCTGTTGTAATTCTAAAATTACTGAAAGAGCAGAAATGTTTCAAACATTGTCCATTTAAATTTAAAATTGTTTCACTATGTGACTACAATAAGTTTTGAAATTTTTTATGCTTTATTGACACATTCTTGATGATTAGAATAGAAAAATTCTGTTGCTTGGATTTGTCTTACTTTTGGTGTGTATGCTCCTCTTATGCGGAAGTGAGAATGACCAAATAAATTAATGGTATTTCATTAAAAATGTGTAACTTAGAATTTAAGATTTGAATTCCTTATTAAAAAACCTACTCCAACATGAGGCTCTTACATATTCAACTCCTGAATAAAAAAAACACTCAGGCATGCATGCACGCATGCACACAACTTGATTTAGTTTTTTTTTACTATAATTATCAGAATATGAATTTTTCTCTCCTTTAACCATGATATTATCTTCAAAATCTTGAAATCTCCAAAATTCCAACTGCTTGCTGTCATAGGTTCTAACAGAGTAGTCTATATCTGAATGCTAAATCGTTGTCTGTCATCATGCTATTTCCTTCAGTTTTTACAGAAATATGTATATGTCCCATATAAACACTACCAATGTTTAACAAGGTAATCTATTAATGGGATTGCCACCTTAAGGCTAATTGAATTCACTTTCACCAGGAGCGCTGAAAAAAAACTTGTTCTGTTTTCACCATTTCAATTATTTAGAACTTTACTCATATCTCTGGGCAGGGTTGGTATTTGTTCAGCCAGGGTATTTAATTTCCCTTGTATGACCTATTTTAGGAGACATTTCACAATCCACCTTCCGGATGGGCACCCGATGAGATACCAACAAACTCATCAGAATTTGGCTTTGAGGTACCCATTTGGCACCAATATTTGAGTCTAACTGGTGGATAATTTTATTGACACTGCTGAAAGAATCAACAGTTATATGGTTTTTAATTGTCTCAAATAAAAATGTTAACACATTCCAACATTTCATGAGTTACTACAATAGATGGCTGCCTGGAGGGTGAATTATCTCTGAGATTGCATTCACATATTCCCAATGAAAACAAATTTTCACGGAATGATAGCTAGTGCTTTCTCCATTACCAAACATTTCCAAATACTTTTTGAAATGTTTCTGAATATTGATAATGATTTGATTTTCTGCCAAAAGAAATTCAATTCTTCTTCTATGGCACTACAACCCGAGATCAGGCCATGGTCTGCTAAAGTGATCTCTGCTTCCTCTACCTCTGATTACGGCTTCATTGAGGGAGGGGCATTTGATCTGCTTGCCGGTTGCCTATCACATGACTTTCTAGATTGAAGAAGAACACCTCTGCATCAGGCAGTTCCCCAATTATCCTCATGAGGCTGGGTGAACCCCTTTCCAAACTTGCTTAACTTTGAAAAATTCCTAAGCAGATACCAGAAATTGATCTCAGGTCCTCCTGGCCAGTAGTCAGCAACACTAACCACTAAACTAAGAAGGTGATCAAAGAAATTAAATTTCTGCTCTTTATTCACAATGCCATCACTTAGAGATTGAATTCTGAAAGATAACTATCACTGTCACCTAGCAGAGGAACTTGAAACTACATGAGATAAGGTGGGAATGTTTAAGAGTAATACAAATAAACTGTTATCTTATTACAAGTCAACTGGCTGAAAAATACGTATTCCATTACTTATTGAATCATATTTTGGCATTCAGACAGAATCATAGCAGATATGGGTGTAGTTTTGTTTTTGGGCAGCTATAAAATGTGTCTTGCGAAGATAAATATAGATATTACTGCACTGACATTTCCTGTTATGATGGATGATATTGAAGTTGATGCTATAATTGTGCTTTGTTTCATTGGCACATTGAATCTTCTTAACAAATGAATATATATTTTATTGATGTATTAAGTATTCTTTTAGTTAGAATATGTTATTTGGGAAATTAGTGCCTTTCATTAAATCTTGATAAATTAACGTGCAGATCTATTACTGTAACTATGCTTTTCACATAGCAGTGCATAGGGAAAGCGTTTGACCCATTTGGGTATTAGGGAATATATCTCATATTAAAAATGTGGTGGTTGATAATGCCTGGCTGATTAGAGTTTCATTTTCCATTAGGTGGTAGCATAGTCCATTTGAATGCACACACTGAAAAATTGGCAGACTACTTTACACTAGGTGATTAAGATGGAAAGCTATAATGGAATTAGTGACTGGGGAAACAGAGAAAACCTGCCCAAATACTGCTTTGTATACCATATATCCCACTTATGGTTGCTGGGATTGAATCTGGACTACCTTGGTAGGAAGCATATGGTCTAACCAATGTGATGCTGCCATTTTAAAAATGTAGGGACTACTAAATGAAAGCTGAAAAAAAGATATGTATTGATTTACTGCAAACACAGGTAAAAGTGAATGAGATAAAACATCACTGTAGCTGCTGCTCTTGTCTATGTAATGTCATATGTTGAAACTAGAAATATTAAAAAATAAGTATGTGCCAATAGTGCATTATTCCAAAGTTTAGAATAGTCCAATATTGATATGTAAAATTCAGCAAGATCACATCACCTAGTAGAAATTATACAGGAAAATTAACATCATAATTCTCTCTAAAACTAACATTTAGTGTTCGTTTTGAGTCATAGTTTCCTGCTAGAAGTTTAAGAAATGCCTTTTATGTTTCTGTTGTAGCAGCTGAACCTGTAAAAACCATAATGGGAAATACTTAGAAAATGATAATCAATTAGAATAAGCTGGAATTGAAGCATTAACTCTATAAAGGGACATACAAAAATGAACTTGGTTTTTGGGAAATCAATGTTCAACTTTTTTTATACAAATTAATACATGTTAATTTGAAAATAATTATTGATGTAATAAAGAAAACTTATAATATTCATATAATAGAATATTATTCCTGTAAGCTTTTTCATATTAATATAACACTTTTTACACCATTGTTATATGCCCTTTTTATACAAAACAATGCTTAAGCATTATCTTCACCTACCAAAACTGAATGTATGCAAATGTTGATACAAACTGCACTAATAAGTTTTTAAATTTAGGATATATTTTGAGAAGTATTATTTCTATCTTTGGCTATTAATTCACTGCTTGGTAAGTTTAGGGCCATGGCTGCACTAGATGTTGCAAACTTACCAAACAGTCAATTCTCAGCTGAAGATGGGAACAACAGTTTCCAAAACTTGTTAAGTGAAATTTTGTCAATATTGGCTATATTCAGTATATCAGTGCTTTCTTCATGACTTATTTCCTCAATAAGGTATCTTCTAAGATGTGCTAATAACTTTTTCCATTACAGCTTTCATCCAGTCTTCGGTTTCTTGATCCATGAATTTGAATAGTGCTCATACATAAGTGAAACACGAACTTTCTTTTGAAACCTTTCGTAAATGTTCTTGTAATATCTTTGATAAAGGATTTATCCAAACCAGTGCTGTTTGCAATCATGAATTGCAAAATGTTAATTTGTAAAATCTTCATGCTGAACCTTGATGTCTATTGCTAAAATTTCTAGGAATATCAAATGACAAAATATAGCAAGTCTGATCAGGTCTCAGCATCTGCATAGTAAAATCTATGTATACCAATCCCATCATATAACATATTGCTTACACTTATCACAGGGTGTGCAAGGGAGATTTTAATATCTTGCAGCAAATACCTTCATTTGTGTACTTAAAATCATAGGCATATCATAGCCCAAGTTTCAAGTATAAGTAGGTGAGGAATGAATTTTATATTTCTTTTTCTTTTGAACATCTTACCAAGTTTAAGTAAGAAATTCCTGCTGTCCTTGGGTGATGTAGTATGCAACCAAAGACTTTACAAAAGAATCCAAATTGTGTGGAGCATATAAGCTTAAATTTTTCTATAGGTAATGATGTAGCTGATGAAAACTTAGTGAAGAAGATACATGCTTGAATTTGCAATAAAAAAAGTGCTTATCTAAGAATCTGGAGGTGAAGTATTCAGAGTTCAGAAATCAAACCAAGTTTCATCTGACATTGATAATTTTCTAGAGACTTTACCTTCAAAAAGGCAGAATTTGATGTTTAACTGTACAGAATTTTGCAGATAATTATAGTTTTTTCTTTATGCAGTAAAGTAAAACAGGAAATTAACAAGTATTCTATTTTGTTAGCTTAATACAAATATACAAGTTCTTTGCATAAATATATGCTTCCAAAGTAGCATAGGATTTGCGCAGTGAACTATCTCATCTATGATATTTTTTCCATAAATATAAGAAGATTTCTGAGACTCTAGTTTATTGATATTTTTGCTATTTAAATTGGATCATTCTGCAGATCAGTTAGTTTCATTTGTATGGAAATGAGAGTACTCAGCAATTACAAGAAAAGGCTCTTATGAAAGAAATAAACTTATCTTTGTGCACATTAAGATCTTTTAAAGCCAGTCAAACCTTCTTTAATTTTTTCTGTTCTCTCACAATGTTTTCATTTTTAAAAGCTTATGTGAAGAGAAGCAGGCCAGATAATACTCTTTTAAATATTTTGCCACACAAGTAAACTTTTCTTTTAACTATCCAATGTGTTAAACATACATACTAGTATAATGCAAGGTGCTGAAATTGGAACTTGGAAGTCATGTTTCTCAACAGAGTAGTATGGGGGAGGGGAAACCCCGAAAGGTCTAGGTTTTCCTTTACCTCATGCCTATTAATTAGTATGTAACTTGTAAATTGCTGCTGCTTGCCAGCAGAATCTTGGACAAGAGGCAAGGAAGTCTGCCCAAGCTGTAATTGTTTGGTGTACTTAAATGTAAAACTTTCTCTTAAATTAAGGTTTTGTCTTTTATAATCTCTAATTATTGTAGGCAGGAAAATTTTCACTTTAGTAGCTGGTTATATTTGTAAGTGAATACAAGTAGGTGAAATGATTTTGCATTAACAAATGTGGCTAAAATAGTGATTGAGTGCCTTTAAAGATAAATAAATAAAAACAAAAAATATTTTGGGCTGTTTCATATGTTCATATCTGTTTTATACAAAAGCTTTTACAGTTGCCATTTAGTATACCCAGTTGCAGTAATAGTGATAGTCCACTTAGGCTGAATTTTAAGTTTAGATACCAGGATTAAAACATGCACTAGGCAATTGAATTTATGTTTGTATGAAGCTATTCCTTAGTTATGCTGATGCAACTGAATTAATAAGCTATTTTCCTAGCTTCGTCTTATGTTTTCTAGAGAAAAGCATATTTTTATCACCTCTGACTATGACAACTTAAACAACATTTATAAGACTGACAAATAGAATAACATTTTAAATACATTTATGTCTGAAAAAATTTCACTTTTAGATAAAATGAATAGATTTATTCTTAATTAGCTAGTGAGTTTATTTATTACTTAGTTTGGACAAGAAATTAATTTTAAATTTAAAAAGAATAGATTTTTGTTTGAGGAGTTAACACAGGCTAACATAGATAAACATAATGCAACAGTGATACTTCCATCATTAGCTATTGACCAACTACTCAAATTGGTGGCTGGATCCCAAGATGCTTTTGTGGTGGTCTCTGATGGTTCTAGTAGGAACTTGCTGAGTGTGTCCATGAAAAACTGAATGAATTTTGATTATCCATCCATGGGAAAACTCAATAAGTTCCTACTAAAACCATCAGAGACCATCACAAAATTATCTTGGGATCCAACCACCAATTCAACTAATCAATCAATTGATGATGGAAATGAGGGCTTCCAAAACATGTCCTAGTGTTATGTAAGTAAGTGGAGTTAGTGTGAACATGTTGAACACATAATGTAGTATATAATTTGGCAAATTTGCCCCTAACTTACATGTAACACACTAAAAATATTCTTTTTTATATTCTTTTTTTAATATGAGATTTGAAACCAAGTTTGACTCCCAAAAGTAGTTGTAAAAATATGATGATGATGATGATGATGATGATGATGATGATGATGATGATGATGTTGGTGGTGGTGGTGACGGTGATGACAATGACGATGATGATACATTCTCTGTCATAGAAAAATGAATCAGTTGAGAACTGTTCCTGGTGTTATTTTCACTTCTCTGCGCATGTTAAATGATGCCAGTTCATTCAGTCCTTCAGTTGCTCAAATAAGTTTTCAATCTCTGAAGAATCAAAAAACTCCTTTCTGAACTTATCCTTTTGCAGGCAGGGCACATAGAATTTTAGGAAGTCTAAATATTTGGGAAGAAAATCTGATGGCATGCATTGAGACTCTCAATGGCAGTTCAAGAAAGCTCGTTAGTGTAACAAATTCCCATTTTTTTTTTTCCAGAGTTCAGACTCAGCATTGATTACAGAAATGTAAGTAAATATCACTGCTTCTGAAATCTTTTCCCATAAAATCCTGGCGCAAAATTTAGGAACCAACATTTGAAGCATGTAGGTAAATTGTATTTCTATATAATTTAAATCTTTTAAATTATAATTATATACTTAACATGAAATTGAACATAGGAAAGTAAACTGATGCACAATAATATCTTGGTGCATCCCTTTCTATGTAATTTGTCCTATTTGTCTACATTCAAATTGGTGTGACAATTTTCATATATTAAATTTAATGTATTATATTAAATTTGTTAGTTTTGTAAAGTACTTCAGCAGATTCAAAAACTGAATTAAATTTTTATGCATTATCTCTATATTTCTGTAAAGTTTACACAAGTATCTACAAGTCCTAAACACATCACTAAATCACATTCTAAGGATTGCAGTTAGACTGACATGGAGTATATTAATGAGAAAACTTTTTCACATACCAACAAACTGATTAAAAAGTTTCTGCATAAAATACTGTCTAATAATTGGCAAGCTTTAAAGGATGGCTCTTTTTATCCAAAGATTCTTATATGTGTTGCAAGCTCATTACAGCCATCAAAAAGAGCTCTATAAAAGTAATCAGCACTTCATGATGCTCTGCCAATGTTTCACACAGTCTATATTTGCACTGTCACTGCTACCAGAGCAGATTTCCCCATTCCTTAAATTAGTTCTTGTTGGAGAAGCATGGAAAAAGTTTATGGTATCTTCAACAATACCAAGGGAATTTCTAATATATGTAATAGTGCAGGACTTTGAGTAGGTCAAATTTAGCACATGATTTGCAAAATGGACATAGCTCCTTGATGCATTTTTTTAACTCAGCTTGAACTTATTTGAAACCGTTACTCATAGCACTTACACTATCATTGCCATGTCAGGTCAGTTCTGGTGATCTAGTGGTAACTATACTTACCTTGTAGACCCAAGGTTGCCAGTTCAAAATGGCCAGGGTTGATTAATTTTTTAGGGTGTAAAAATTGGCTTATTTTGAAAGGGAACTAGAGCCATTGCTCCCATGTCATAGATTTACAGCATGTAAAAGAAACTCAAGCCTGAAGGAAGAGGCCTCTGAACAACATTTATTGGCTGTTTCATACCTGAATAGGAGGGATGCTAATGGCCAAAGATGTTAAAGAACTTCTTTAAATAAATAAATAGCTTTGTGATAATAGTCTGCCAAAGCTGAACCTTTTGTATTTGTAACTGGAACAAATTTTAAGAAATCTTCATAAACATTAAAATTCCTCTCTTGTTCTGCAACATTATAAACATACAAAGAAAACTTTCTTTATCCTCAATATCAGCCTTTTTGTTGACCAGACTATGTAAGCAGTGCATTTTGCACTGCTTACATCGTCTATTATTTTCTCAAAAATTAAATTTTTATCTGTCTTCTAACACGTGTCTCTTGTGCATACTATCAATACTTCATACATGGATGATATTTAGTTTATAGGTACATCATCAGATCCAGAATTGGTTACTTATTATGAACATTTTTGAAAATTTCGATCGCTAATTAAGAAACAATGCTACTGAAACTTAATGATTTTTTCCAAATCCAATTTTCAGTAATATGGTATGTACATACAATATTTCTCAGTAAAATACACATCAAGACTTCTCAAAATATTGGAATTTTATGACTGCACACAAATAACCTTTTTTAACTGTTGTACTGCAGCTTTTGTGATATTTAATTTGCTCATGAAAATGGAAGCACTCAAGAGAATTCTTTCAATTTGTCAAGGACTTTGACACAAAATTTCTCATATTGATGACCTCCACCCTACTTCACTGGAAGAAAACAAGACACAAGTGTGACAAAGAGCTTTTTCACTTCACTTACTATAGCACAACAATTTAACTGATTAAGCCAATTTCTCTGGAAATGCTTTCCTTTTAATACTGTAAATACATAGTTTTCATCTGGAGTCCAAGGTTATGCCATTAACTTTCCCAAAACTTCATGATCAATACTTGGGGAATTTGCAAAATATATTCCTATGACAAATTTGTGATAGGGATCAGCATCACTTTCATTACCAACCCCAACAGAAGTAGAAGTAGATGGGATGGCTTGGGAGATATGTAAGCTTGCATTGATAGCAACTGAGGATGTACATATATTGTGAGAGATGCTGAGTTCATATTTCTTTCCCTTCATATTATTTGCTAATTTGATTCTTTTGGTGAAAAAAGTGGAACTCTTTGGGGGGGGGGGGTAATTTTTAGTTCACTACTAAGCAATTGATTGATATGAAAGCTTACAGCAGATTGAGACAGGGTTGTCAGATGGTTACAGACTAAAGGTGCGGAATTTTCTATCAAAGAAGCCTAAATTTATAGACATGTTTAATTAACAACACACTTTACATGCTTTCCTGATGTATCAACATCTGATCCAGCACCTTCATTCTTTAATCATCTTAGAACAAAGAAAAAAATTGCAGATGCTATGTAATAAAATGTAAGCTGTGTTAATACATTTTACAGTAAGTATTGGAAGGTGTTGTGATGTTTCTGTTGAAGCATTAAGCATTTTAATATGAATATTAAAAATCCATGGTTACAAATGACAAGGCATAAGTCAAACCTTAGTACCTTCTTCTTGGGCTTTGTGCACGTAGTCATGCAACTAGACTTGCTGGTCAATGATATATTTGCTATTATTATTTTAATATTATAGCTTTTAGCCTGTGTTTTAAGTTGATGCATGAATTTATAAGTTTAAATCTTGAAATGTCAATTCATATAATTACAATCCTTGCGGTTTTTATTGATTTACCAATCAGAATCGTATCCTGAGTATGTGTTAGGTAAATGGCATCATGTTAGTAGTAAGCTTATTAGCCATTATATCTTGGTAATACATTCATTGTGGAGAAAAAGAATAAAACTTGAAAGTATTAAGTAAATTTCATTCATAATTCTTTAGTATGCGTATTGCAGCATTCCATGTTAAATAAAAAAAAAAATTAATGGCATAACAAGGATTGAACCTGCGGTCTGCAGAACATCAGCTTTTGTATTATGCATTATACCAGGCAAGCAAAGGACTACATAATGCAAGAAGGCAGGTAATAGATGTTCAGTGTTGCACTGTCACATGATTAGTTTTAGATATGAGGGATGTTTATGGCACTAAATCTTGAAAACATTAATAACAAACTGTGGAAAATCGATATTTCTGTGCTAGCATTCTAAACCAATTTTACTCCCTTCTTGACTTTAACACCTTATCAGCATCTGATGCCAAAATGTTTAACACCATAAAACTTCATTCTGTTTAGCTGTGAACCATACATTGCCTATCTCAAATTGCTTATATAAGACATCTGTACACTCTCTGAAATTATTTTGATGTAATTCATTAACATCCTGTATATGTTGTGATAATCCAACTTCTGAAATAGGAGTATAATGAAACACTTGATGCTTATATTCTGAAACAATTTCGTTTTTATGAAAAATGAATGAGACTTATTCTAATAACTGTTGTATTTCAAATTATTTTTATGTTTAGTAATCTATAAATAACACATTATGTTTTCTTCAAAAGCTTATACATTACAGTGGCATAGGTTACTTAAAAATATACTATGAACTTAAAATTGAGTTTCCCTCTGCTGGAAAACCAAGAAGTGGATAGTCCAATAATAATTCTCAACTTTCTAATTCTCTATAATCCTCAAATAAAACATAATATTTTAAATTTTAAAATCACATGCAAAAAGGAAAATAGAGATTAAATTTTAAGATGTCTACATAAATAAAATTGGTAAGCAAAATATGCAAATTAAATCACTCAATTCAAAACTGAGCATAGTATCTATAATTATGGTACAGGGTGTCCCACATAAAATTGATATGCTGCACTGTCTGACTGCCATTCAAGTAAAAGGCTGTGTCACTAAATTATATTACTTCTTATGTAAATATCGCATAGTTACAAGACTTACCAGTTTATAACAAGTGCTGGAAGTGTCCTCCACCATCCAGGCATTGCTGTGCTCATATAACAGTGTTCGATTTACCCATTATAATCCTTAAGTAGAGATGTTATTTATCTAATTTTTAATGAGCTCTTTCAGTTGGTCTATTGTTCAAGCGTTGTTGCATATACTTTGCCTTTCAGAGCTCTCTTTATTGAAAATCATAGGATGTTAAGTTCAGCAATCATGGAGGCCATAGGTTTTTGCTGACAAGCTGTTTTGTGGAAATACTTCACTGATATGGACCATACTCTAGTTGGATGTGTGGAAGTTGGCCCAATCTTATTGAAAGATAGCATAATCATTTCCATTTTTTTGATACTTGTGGATAGAACAATTGAAAGATTTGAAGATTTGAAGGCTGTTGATTGTCTCATTGAGAAGTTAAAAAAGGGGAGCGGGGCGATAATGCTACATACCACATGTCTATCTTCTCTGAGTGAAGAGGTTCTTCATGCACAATATGTGGGTTACCCTGAAACCAATATGTGTAATTCTGTGAGTTAACATAAACATGTCTGGTTCTTTCAATTCATGCACTATGCTCACATGAAATGCTTGCAATTTGAGTTCTTTTAGCACACGATGGCATGTGGTGTGGGATATACCAATTTCCTTATCAATTATTTTTGGGCTTCTTGTTATGCCCATGTGAATTTTGTTGAACACCGCCGGGGTCTTAATGGGTTGGATGCTTATTCCTCTTCTTATTCTTAACTGATTCTGTAGTCATCCATTTCTTGTACAGATCATGAATTCTGGTGGTTGTGGGGAGCTTGGTACCAGAATATTTCACCTCAAACATATCTTTTAGTTTCCTTAATGAAGCCTGTCTATATGTAAAATTCCATAATATCAATTCAGTGTTCAACCAAAAACTGCACAATTTCTCTCACAACACTTCCACAATATTCACAGCAATTACTGTTAAACTCAACTGTGAACTCTAGCAATTACGTAAATGGAGCAAATAATGGAATGAATAGTGTTTAACGCATGTTTTTGCTACAGAGGCACCACAGGCGATGGACACTGAGGATACATGAGATGAAATGATATATTGGGAAAGGATTTATTTTTAAGGAAGGAATCGTTCCAAGCCTAAGTTTAGGGTACCTCCCCGCCATTTGCCATTTATGAGGACTGGGGAAAATCTGGAAAAAACCTCAGTCAGGGAGGATGGTCCTGGCGGTATTCGAACCCAGACGTCCCACTCACGAGTTGTGTCTTAACGACCCATGGCAGGTAATGGAGCGAAGTGTAGCCAAATTCTAAATATGAACACAGAATTAAATTGAGGCCAACATCTATTTATGAATGCACTGAGACAGTGAGGTACTGTTTTATTTATTTGAGGAAAAAAAAAAAAGAAATAAGTCCTAAGATATTAAAAAGCTTTTGTTATTCATTTTCATAGTTTTATTATAATTTTAAATAAGGAGTATTTGGGAAGGATGGTACTCAGAGAGCCTCATGGTATTAAAAGTAAAGTAAAAAAAAAAAATAAAAATAAAGGGGAAACTTAGAGAATAAGTGAACTTCAAGGAAAACACCATGTCACATTATTTAAAGACCAACAGATGCTTCCAGTTCTTTGCATTTCCTATATTTACATTTAGAACCTGGTGAAACATATAAAATGGAGATTGTCATGCTAAATTCAGAGTATGTTATTATAATACTGAATAAAAATTAAATTTTTATATACAGTATTGTAGAACATAGATAGGTTACTGTAAGTAAAGTCACCATTGTGTACAAAATATTTCCCCAAGAAATTAAAAAACCTCAAAATATGGATAAATTTGAAAAGAAATTAAAAGTCCTTTCTACAGCTGCATACCTTATACACAGTGAATAGATATAAATATTAATTAAACTATCTCTTTAAAGTTTCATTGATAAATATACAATAATTATAAAATTTCTTTGAATGGTATATACACTGTGACCTACATATAGAGTTAGAGCTAACATCTTTTAAATGAATCAATAAAATTAAATACAAATTTTCCAAATCTCTTTAGAGAAGGGGCCTTCCAGATAGTATTATAGATAAGTTTTAATGGACCCCTCCTCTCATGGGGCAATGGGCAACTATAATATTTTAAATATAATGAAGGTAGTTTTCTTTGATATTCTGATTGTTTTCAATAAATAAAGCAACTTTGTTTAAAAGAGAGTGTTTGAAAATAAAACGGGCTTAATACTATTATATAGAAAGAGTTCATTCTCTTTAGCTGTGTATAAAGATATTGGATAGAAAGAATCAGGCTTGAAATTTGGGTCACAGTCAGGATTTGAACCATGGATATTTGACAGTGTTGATGCTCTAACCAACTGAGCTACTGTGTCCTCCTGCAAGCATGGAATCATGAAGCTTTTTCATCTTATACATGTACCTTAAAGACCTCCCAAAGGTTTTTTTCTACTATGAGAACTTTATTCCTTAAAAGGTGACTCATAATGAATCCTATGAATGAATGAATTTTGACTGAGGTTTGTGGATAAACTAGAAGCTTGGGTTCAAAGTACTTGCAGCATCAAGTTGCCTCTTAAGTAATAGTTAAATGACAAGTTTGGATTTAGATGAATTGGACGTACTGTTGGGAACTGGAAAGATGGCTAGCAATGTATGCTGGAAGAGCAGGCTTTTTCTGTCAAGTAAAACATGCACTGCATGTGTATCATTTATTCAAATATTTAAGATTTAGTCCGTTCTCATTGCATTGACAAAAGCAGAATAATAATAGTTCCATTTTCAGCACATTCCTCTGACTAGTTAACTAGCCATCTCTCCAGCTCCCAGCAGTAATATATGGCTACCCCGCTATTTGATGTTACCTTTTGGATTATTTTATAGAGATATGTAAAAGATAAATCATTTATAGAGGAAAATATGGAAAAATGAAATATAAAGTATGTGGAATTATTATTATTATTATTATTATTATTATTATTATTATTATTATTATTATTATTATTATGTTGGCAAATATTAGAGAAAGTCCTCACAAATTAATTAGTATTTAGATGCTATTGGAAGTTATTTTAATAACTTAAAATAAAATCAAGTTAAACAATATCTCAGTTCATAATTTATTTATTTCATATCTTTACTACTATGTCTTATTTCAGACATATTATAAATTCTTAAGATTTCAGTTTAGAAATAAAGGTTTTAAAAAGGTTGCTTTATTTATTGAGGAGAATTAGAACATAAAAGAAAATTACTATCATTCCATTAAAAATATTGAACTGTTCCCACCCCATGTTCCATGAAAGGGGTCAAATGAAATGTCACAATATCTGAAAGGCTCCTTTTCTAATGAGATTTGTCAAAATTAGCATTTCGTTCTATGGATTTATTTAAGAGATACTAATTTGCAACATTTTATGCTGGCCATCCTGTATAAACTAAATCATTGTAATATGTATCATATTAATAACAGCCATTAGCTCAATTTTTAAAATATTAATTTTTGTATTATTATTATTATTATTATTATTATTATTATTATTATTATTATTATTTTGTTATTTATAATGATTCTATAAAATTGTGTTCTAAACATGCTGTCCCACATAATGCTATGTATTTATACTATGAACAAATAAAGAAACCAAGATAATAAATATCTATATAATAATTAAATTTAGTAAAGAGTTAGTTTTGGTGACATATTATACTTACTTGGTTTATTATTTAGACATGTATCACCAAAAACCAAATCTTTACTAAATTTAATTTACTACTTCACTGTTAACAACTTCAAAATTATAATTTCATACTCTTATAGTTATTTTAAAGTAATATTTTTGGCAAATTTATTGAAATAAGAGAAAATAAAAAATGTCACTTTCATAATGGTTCAGTATGAGAAAGATTTTATTTTTCAAAAATCATGTGAACAAGTAGTAACAAACTTACATAGTATATGAACTTTTTAAAATTAAGTGGAATATAATAGTGTTTTCATTGCAAGCATGTTCAACTCTAAATGTGCTAGGGAGAAAGTAAATAGTATGTAACATATATTACCTGTAAGAAGTTGTATTAAAAAGATTTAACTTCTGAGTCATTCTTCAAAACTAAATAAGGCTATGTTTTCTTCCATCTCTCCACAACCACCACTTATTCAGCTACAATCACAAGCATATCTACACAGTATAGTATGGAGGATTTGATGTATATTGTGTACTTTAATGCTCTTTGTGTATACACAATATCTAATTCAGTAATGGTCTCAAATTTGTAAGTAATCTCTTCTATTGTCTGTAAATAGAGTTTATGCCTAAAGTGCAATAATTTGAACAAAATGTTACATTCTTTGCACTATAAGAAACTGATTGCTTTTTATAGATGCATTTTAGCTCGCTGGAAATAACTACATCTCAATTTCATGGACAGGTGAAGTTTTTTTAAAATTAGAAACAAATTAGAAAAATAAATCAGAAAATATTACTTAAAATATCTTAGAAAGCATATGCCTTTACTTATTTGCTCATTTATACATTAATCACTAAAACAATACTGATTATATTGTGTGTATTTATTTGAGTTCAACTCATTTATTGTGTTATGATATCCTCAGAGGCTACTGTGTATATGCATTGCTTCCTTACAGAGCACTAATCATTCAACCTTCTCCATCACAATATACAATGAACTGTCAACTTTTCCCATAAATTTCTGTTACACAGCATACCAATTGGTACTTATTTGTTATATCAAAACACATAGTTTTTTTCATGCATTCCTAAAATAAGTATAATATATGTTTAGAAAAAGAAATGCTTCATAATAAAATTTTTTTAATGTGCCCATCATTAAATTATGGATATTTTTTATTCTCATTGTTTAGATGGTTCAATTCTTAAAATTTTGAAAAGAAAGTATGAATATTAAGCTAAAAGCAGATATGTTGAATTTAAACAAACAACTGAACTCTAGTGTGAAAGTGGGTAATGCTGAAGCATAATGTCCTGAGTCTTTCTTGTATTCAGTTCAAACGCAGCTTTCACATCAACTTGCTCTGCATAGACGGTGGGCTTACATCACTTTTTTTCAATGTACTTTTTACATTTATTATTAAATATAACAAATGATAATTTTGCATCAGAATATATAATACTATCACTTAACAAGATGTAAAATGCAAAAAACTGAACATTTTTTATATGAGAGCCATAAACAGATTTCTTCAACTTTTCTTTCCAGAGTAAAATAAATGTATCTTGCATAAGAAAGTGTAAATTTAAATTATTCTTTTCATGCCTTCTCATACTGAGCACAAAAAAATAACTGTTAGGTTCTGAACTTAGGCAAGTTCTCATAAAATGCAAATCTGTCTACAAATCTATCTAATATGAAAAGTTGCTGATGCTGTAGGTGATATGAATGGATAGGATTGATACATATCAAATGGCAGTAATGGTCTTGACCATTTGGATTAATAATGCAGTGATTTACATAGGTGACTTGTATTTAGACTTCAAGAATAGCCTGTTGCTTTCCTGCATCTCACTGTATGATTGATAAGATGGTAATAAATCTTAAAAATATACAGTATTATTTTTTATACATTTTTAGTTAAAATATATGACTTTCAAATAGATTCAATACGTATTTGTTGTCTCATAACCCATGTTTTCAAAATCACCACCAAAATGTTTCTTCTCAAAGAAAGCACACTTGCATTCTGATATCTATTTTTAAGTGATATGTTTATTGAAAAACTCTTGTACAGAAGAACATTAGTTCCTGTCCTCTGAAATGTCAGAGAATGTGAAAATTATTGCTTCATACCCTAACATATTTCATCACATTTTGAAAAAAATTTACCAATATTCAATATCATTGAATACATCTATCAACTAAATCAAAATAGTCTAAATTAAACATATATTTGCATTGCATTGCAGATAAAGAATACTCTAACTAGTATAAAATATAATTTCCTCTTGCTTTCCCTGATTTTGTAATTCTATTTATCTAAATTGCAGTATAAATCCACAACAATGAGATGTTAATTTCCATATTAACAGCATAAGTTCTGTCTCCATACACCTCTAATTTACAGCACCTTGAAAGATAAATTAGGTGAGTTGTTAGATATAGCTAATAAATATGTAGGTAGCTGTAAAAGGTGATCCCATCAATTCATTATTGCATGCTGATGCTGAATAAATAGTTTCCAAACTCATGTATTTCCATGAGAAGGTGCAGTCCATTCAAACTGAAACACTCATCTTCTTTGCAAGGAATAACAATCAATATCTTGGGCTCAATCTCTCTGAAATCTGATAAATTTCAGGACTTTCTGAACAATAATGATTTACAAATTATTCATATCATTTTCCGCAAGCTTAATGCATTCTTCATGACAATCATCACCAGTCCACAATCAGTCATCCACAACATCCCAAAGAATTAGAGTGGCATCAGTACCACCAACAGTGACTACATTCTTGTCATTGAACATGAAGCGAGCACAGGCTACCTGCATGCTGTAAACTTTTTCTTCATTGTACTCTGCCTTTGCACTCAGGCATGGATATCTGTAAACACATTATATCAGATATAAGATTAAATTTATTCAAATCAAAGAACATTCTGAACAAGGAACAAGTCAGGAATATGCTCTTAAACATTTTTAAGAGCACACTTTTGCCTTTTCTTTCCAGATCTGTTCGAATTTAGTTATTTACACCTTGTTCATTGATCCAGTGACATCACCATAATAAAAAAGTCCCATGGATACTGCACAAGTCCATACACCCTTAATAATATTATAATAAGATGGCCAGGACCAGAATTAGATGGTTCCCAATTTGTAATGTTTCTTAGCACATCTATAAATACAAATACTATTGATTTTCAAATAATCCTATTTGCCAAACTATTGGAGACCTATAGTGAAAACACAGAAAATACATGCATAATTACTTAAGAAATGTAAACAAGATTAGAATAATGATTGACATATATGATTTATCCTAATAAGTAAAGATATTTTCCATTATGTCAGGACCAAAGGGATCGCAAACTTACCTAAAGAGCCTAATGTAGCCATCAGAGTCTCCAGAAACTAAAAGGTCATGAGCTGCAGCTCTGTTAGCAGTTACAATGAGGGAAGTCATTGGGTAGAATCTGTTATTCCATATTCCTGATAACAAACAGATTGGTATCAATAAAGTTTAAGATTTTCAGAAATCATAAAAGTCAAGTTAAAACTAAGAAAGAGTTTAGTTATAAGTACCTTTGCTGGAAAATTTTACGCATTTATTAAGGAATTTACTTATATATTTGTAGGTAAAAAAAAGAATGCTCTTGAGCTTCAATATAGAACATATTTTTTCACCACACTTGTTCCATATTTTTACAGAATCTTCTCAGTTATATTAGTGATTAAAATGTTATTATGAACAAAATAACTATATGTACTTCAGAGAGGTAGAATTGTTAGTATATAACTAATACTAAAATTTTAAAATTATAATTAGCAAAGGAAATCAAAAAAATAAGTTGTAAGGTGAAATTATTTTTAAAGGCATTTACAAAAACAAATGTCATAGACAAATCTGCATATTATAAAAAATGAAATCTGGACAAAATTACTTTTTATTTTTATTTTTAAAAATATTATGTTAACCATATTTATTATCGAGAGATTAATGATTTACTCAGAACTAATGTGCATTTAGACTTTTTTTATTAAGCTTTTTAAATCTTCTGCTGAATATCATAGAATTTTTAGAATGATTTAAATTAATTAATAATATCCTAAATAACTCCAGGACTCATATTGACACCTGAATATATGCATCTGGGCACTTTGTGTCAACTAAGAACAGAACCTGCTGCAGACAGTCGACATGCCAATGACTAAGCCAAAATGGAGGGTGAGGACATAATGACTGTATATACAAATGTTTGTGGTAAAGAATAAAACTAAAGAATAATGTTACTTTCATCAGTCATATATTTTCCCATTCTCTTTTTCTGATAATGTTTTAATATTTAGACAATAGCATAGCTATAGGGCTTTCACTTAAGATCTATCTCCTCATGTGCAGTGCAATGTTTTGAATTCTATCTGCTGCAGGTGGTGCTCTCCACTCTTCCCTTCAAGCAGGATATTTTTTACATCAAAGCAGGATATTTTTTACATGTATATGGCTTGCCAATTACAAAAATTGCAAACACTATTTTAGAACAATGAATGGAATGGGGATGATTGTTTCAAAAAGCAGTTTATCCATCCATGGACTAAATTCTGTTTGATGTGATTTCTTACTCTCAGTAGTGCCTTATATAATACTACAATGTCTTTCTTCTTCAAAACATTGTATTTCTATGTAAAATATAGACTTCAAATTGCATATTTGGTGCAGAATTCATTTAGTCCATTCAAGAAATGCTGTTTTCCATGCTCTTTTCGTATAATATATAAATGTTAGAGAATTGAATAATTCAAAAAGTAAGAGGTTATACCTAGCCTCAGAACTCAATATTAATATATTTTCAAGACATATAATGCCATAGTTCCAGATCACCTCAAAATAAAACAACATTTTTTGCAACAATTTTAAACTAGGATTTGGCTCTCCAATAGAGATGCTTGCAGCTATTGTGCATGAATGTCCCATTTACTGAAATCCAACAATGACGAAAACAAAAAAGCTGAACTTAGAGCAGCCTTAGTTCATCTCAATTTGAGAACAAAAACCTTTTATAAAATTATGAAGGAGAAGCCTATAAACAGCATCTCATTCTCCTTTGATCTGCAGCAAGTTCAATCTTTCCTTAAATATTCCATAGGGGAGGCTTACTGTTCACTTTTACATACTTTGCATAACTGACATAGAAAATAAATTTCCACATTTCCATTGCTGGGCAGATAACTGGGGTGATGATAGAGCTGTTGAAGTGTCTTCTGTTCTAACCGATTTCCTCAATAATTTCCCATTTGATCCTTCTACTACAATTGGAAGACTTTTCTTGATGGATGTGGTAGACAAAATCAAAAAGTGACATCGTCCATGTGCTTTTATGGTGGCTTTTGAAACATTCTCCTCCACATATAAAGAATATTTCAATTTTCCAATCAGGGAGCATTCATTTCTGTATCCAAATGGAATATTTGAAGTTACAGAAAAAGAGTTATGGAAGATGTCTGAAATGAAAACCCCAGAAGAGTACCGCAAAATTTATGGAAAAATAGGCACTATTCATGTATTCGGTAGAGATTGGACTGTTAGGGATTTTAAATGTTTATCTAATGTGCTAAACAAATTAGGTGGCATTACGGATATGAAGAGAATCACATTAAAGAAATCAGAAAAGGCAGGAAAGGTAAATGTTGAAAATGGAGCCTATTTATAGATTAGATGATACTTATAAAATTTCAATCAGTTTTAAAAAGGGGACATTCAATGCAAGATGTTTGCAATCCAGATACTGTGACATTGGCACCCAAGATTAAACCTGCCAAAAGAAATGATCTAGACAAGTTACTGAAGCAGAGATGGTTACAATTTGAGAGCTAGACTCACCGAATTTTTATCTTGGTGTCGATCAGATGGTACAAGATACTGATGAAGATAATGATCATATTGTTGATGAGGACATTACATGTGATGCCTTGAAGAGGAAGAAGAATTGGGGATGTTGTAGATTAACTGCTTTCTTAAGATACCATTAAAAGTGATTAAATAATAAAATTTGTATTTAAAATTGAAGTTTGTATTTTTAAACAATAAGTCAATGTGTTTGATGCAAAAGACATTGTCCAAGTATTTTTTTGGGATTGCACCCAAACATTATAACTGATTTTTTTTTTTTTTTTTTAACCTTATAACCTTATAAGGGTCTTGATCTCAAAAGATACATTTTTTATTTATGTTTATCTTTTTTAGTTTAGTGACTGTGCATTTTTTCTGATTCCTGAAAAGGTTATATTTGTAGACAAACTGCTTTTTGAAATGATGCTCCTCAAATGCTAATCCAAGGGCAAAAAGTTGCTGAGAATAATACACAGCATAAAGTAGAATGAAGGTGCATTTTAAAACTTTTAAATGTTTTAATTTTAATTAACAAACTAAATATTCTAAAATAAAGGTGGGTGTCCTTTTAATGCAGTAATTGAAATTTAAAGAGATTATGGAATTTGATATGATAATTATAACAGTTTTGTCAATTAGATATTTTAAATGAGACCATAGTTCTTACCTGCCACAAGAAATCCAACTGTAGAATTATGTGTATACCATTTTACATCCTTCATTGCTATTGGACTCTTCTCTGTAACAACATTCTTTATGTCCCCTGAAAAAAATTATACATTTTTAAGTATTGCCCATAGAAGGGAAAGCCTGCAAATTCACGAGAGCCTAAAGCAGAGATTGCAGAGGACAGAAAGACAGCCTTATTTCTGTTCCAACCAACATTTTTGGTAGAAAAAAAAAAAGTATAATAAATGTTCCTCATAACTATTAAACAAATAGGAATTTATAGTGACTACAACATTATATGAGAGTTGATTCCTATGCTCCACTATGACCCATTTCTAGTTGATATACAATTTTAACTTTTACTTCACTTTGCAAACTCTCCTTGAAGATTGATGCACTTTTCCCAGAGATGCTCTAATACTGGGTGAGCAAAATTTCAGCTTGGTTGCATTTCATTCACCATGCACCAGAAGCAGGTGGCTTGGCATATACATAGTGACTTGACAGCTATATCAACAGTTAATCAACTAGAACTTCTCACCCTGTGTTTCTACTGCTTCCTGGACAAAGTCTGTCCAACCTCTGAAAATCACTACTTTACAGTTTCCAAAACTTCATGATTCAATGAAAATTTCCTCTTTAATGTTTACTATAGTTTGGTGAACAGTCTCAATTTGCTCATAGCTGGATCTAGAGATTAAACATAATGTTTCAGTAGCAATGGCTTTACCAATTGCAACTATTATATGTCCTGGAGAAAGAGCTCACCTCAACTTTTCATTAGATTTCACCTTGATTGCATCTTGTAATTTTTAAATTAAATTTGCATATTAATGATATGTTATGTGTCTGATCTTTGGAAATACTCAACTAGAATAATATCCTATGTATTAAAAAAAAAAAGAGTTTGTCTGCTCCATGACTGCACCCTGAATTTCTTAGGGATGAAGATCCATTTTATATCCAATCCTTTCTTTGCATTTTGCACTTTGCTTAATGGTGATGGATCCATTACACATTCATGGTTATAAATCTGTTAAGAAATTTTTGTTGGGGGGCCTAAAAATGTCTTAAATGTTACTTAAATATAGTTTTAGTAGGTGTCAACATTTGAGGCACCCCATAATTTAGCTAATTTTTTATCTGTAATTCTTTGGTTAAAATACTATATACAGAATAGTATGAGATGCCTTTTTCCTCTGATACATTCTTGACAGTCACTCTTGATCTTGCAACACTATATGCTTGTTCACTTTATTTATGTTTTCTTCTCCTTTGACAATTTTTCAAGTACCACTGCCATGCTCATCTTCACAGGATTACATTTCAACTTTAAACCTTCTTTGTACTTATCTTAAAATATAATATAGTCTCCAAAGTTGCTAACATATCTTGATGAATTCAGAAGAAGATAAGAACTAAAGAAGTTAAAGATTCTAACTCTGCCGTGGTTATGCATCTACAAAACTATTCTTTACTTAATAAAATATATTTTACCAATGCAAACAAACTATGATGTACATAAATACAACACAAGGAATAAAAATGACTTCTCCATTCCAAGCCATAGACTCTGCCTTTATGAAATGATGCCTAGCTTTATGGCAATAAAACTGTACAATACTCTTCCTAAAGAAATCAAATCCTGTAACAAATGCATTAAATTCAAGAAGATTTTGGAACATTATTTAATAGAAAAAGCCTACTATAGCATTGATGAATATTTATTTTAATTTAGATCTCAATTTTCTTGCACAACTTATAATTGAATATTCCTTATAACTTAGAGATTATCCTCATTGTTTTTATCCATTTTTTAATGTCTGATTATTGCAATCCATATTTGTATTTTTTTATGCTACAACCCTAATGTAAAGTATATGTTATTAATTATTGTACATATTTACTGATCAATCTATTTTTAATGTATATAAATTAGTCTTCTTCATACTGACATGGTTCAATCATGTATCACAACATACAGAACATCAATAAATTGAAATTGAAAGCTACAAGCTAGGATAGTATTACAAGTTCTTGTCAATTCTACTATCATTGGATAATCCTTAGGTTGTAAAAATGTGTGAATTTACAAGCTCATCTTATGTTACAATAGGAATGTAATGATGATATGAAGATATATTAAATAAATCTCAATAAAATGAAAGATTTCAAAGATGTTCCGGATGAAACTGGAGAAGAATTGAAACACTATGACAACAAACGGAACTACTGAAGTTAAAAAATGAATTGAAAGTTTACAACTTGAAGTTGTAATTGAATTTCCCTGGGAAGAATTTAGAAAAAGCTAACCATAAAATGTATTTATGTGAAGAAATTAATGTTGAAGGAATCCAACAGTTTTTACTAAGCTATTTAAAATTATATACCATAATTTGCTATTTGAATGCTCAGCTCCTGTACCAGCTTTTGGTTCCTCATTTAGATCATCAGCATTAAATTAAATTTTTAAGGTAATCATGACATTGTTAATTAAATTGCTTCTGTGATATATTACAAATTGTACAATATTTTGTTAGAGTTAATCTCTTAAATATATTGGTGAAGTCATTACCTCCTAAATTAGTGGGCAGTCACTTCTGTTGGGTGTTTCATTAGCTCTCAGGCTCCATATAATTTTCATTTTGGATTTTAATTATACAAAAAAGTGCTTGGGTTTTATTTATCAGATAACTATAAAAACATTGATACGTACATATTCATAGAGTATCTGTTATGCTGAGTTTTGCTGTTTGGAACATGCATGAAATAAAAAAAAAATAACTTTTGTATGTATTTAAAGAAAACTTACAGAAGACTAGGTCGTAATCTGCAGTAACAGTCTGTAAAAAACTTCCATCAGTGCTCCAGTCCAACTGTGTGAGTGATTGGGATCCTCGAATCTTATTCCATTTCTTATAGGAGAATCCATCACGTGTCACCCGAAACAGATATACACTACCATTCTGGGAACCTATGGCTATCATATCACCAGCTGGAAATACAAAAAAAGCACTGTAGAAATCTTGCTTTTTATTGCATCTAATATCCTTCTGAAAAAAAAAAGTATTGGACTTTGTACAAGCTATATACATTTATTTGTATTTTTAAATATTTTTTAAGCACTGCATTCTGAACTTATAAAAATTTATGTAAAATTAAAGTTATGAATTATCATTGCTATATATATTAATAAATAAATTATTTTTATAAACTTTTTTGAAGCAGGTAGCATATTTTCCCTGCATTATTTAAAGTTAAAAATTATTTGCAGTATCTGTTAATAACATTGTTGATATACTTTATAGTAATGCTATTGTATCAAAAAATAGTTATTTCTTGTGCACACATAAATGCACATAGTTCGTGTGGCTGTAAGGATGTAAAGGAATGTTAAAAATATTTTCTGTTTTGTTATATTTTTTAAAAAACTATTTATTTGTATTGGCACAGTTAAGGCCTTAAGGCCTTTTCTTCCGCTCAACTGGTCTTGCATACATTTACATGTGTCATATATTATAGTATAAAAATAAAAGGAATAATGTGTGTTTACTAAGCTGTTTAAATTTATTAATAAAATCTAAAATTACTATATAAAAGAAAAATGAAAATAATACAATATATGTAAAAAGCAAATCTGTTTTGATATACTCATCCATGCAAAAGTACAAGACTAGAAAGTTCACATTTGAGAAATTCTTCAATCAAGTAGAAGGCTTTAGATTTCAACCAACTATTTAGAAGTGGTTTGAATTTATTTGTTGGAAGTGAACATAAGGTGCTTGAAAGTCTGTTAAATATAACTAAACCTAAAAATTTATAGTTATTATATATTTTAGAAAACCTTGAGAATGGCACATCTATGTTTTGATCATATCTAGTGTTGTAGCAATGAATAGTGCACCTGAGAGAGAATTGATGCTGATTTTCCTTTATAAAACTAATCTTTTGAAGTGATCTCTGATAAGAAATGCCAGCAAATCTGACTGCCTTCTTTTGTCATATAAAGATTTGTTTAAGAACCAATTGAGTTTCCTTTTAAAAGACTACCATTTGTCAAATTAGAATGGAAAAATGCAAAGTAAGAAAACAAGAATTGATTTTCCTTACATTATTTTTAAGCCAGTATATTACTATAGCAAGTTTAGAGCCCATATGATTTGTATGTGAGTTCCAATTTAATTTTTTATTCATGTGGATACCTAAAAGCTTAACAAATAAGTTCTCTTAATTTTTTTTTATGTTTAAATCAAATATAATTTGTTCGATCTTTGCTGTTTACTTGTAATAAGTTTACTTTAAACCAATTAGTAGCTTTTTCTACTCGTAATTTATTCTGTTAACTTCTTTTATCTTTGTGTTTGAGTTGGTCCTGGTGGTGTAATGGTAACCATACTTGCCTTCTAAGTCCACGACCGCAGGTTCAAATCTGACCAGGATCGATGGATTTTTTTCCGGCGTAAAAATCGTAAGTATGGCTTCCTTCTGAAGGAAAGTAAAGCCATGGGTCCCATGTAGTACATTTATGGCACGAAAAAGAACCTCAAGACTGAAAAAAGAGGCCTCTGAGCAAAATTTGTCAGCCATTTCATGCCCTGAATAGAATGGGATGCTGATGATCTCAGATGTTAAAGAGCATCCGTAAATAACTCAAATCAATCAATTTGTGTCTGAAATTATTAATTTTGTATCATCAGCATAAAATAATGTTTTGCAAGGAAGATGATTTGGAAACTCATAATAAACATGAAAGTTCCTAAGACATCCTTGTGGGATTCCCCTTGCATAAAGTCAGATATTTCATTACAAATTATCATAATTTGTTGTTTGTTGTTCAGGTATGATTTATGTAATTTTATAACGTTGTACATTTTTGATAACTATTGAATATGATAATGTTAAAAACTTTCTTTAGATCAAGCGTAGTTGCACTATATATGAGCTTACTTTCAAAACATTCATGAACATGTGTAACTATTTCTTCAATAGTGGAGAGTATGGCTCTAAATCAAACTGAGACTTGTTCACCAGGTAATTATTTTTAAAATAAAGACATAATTTGTGAAAACTTTTGTTTTTGTAATTTTGTAATTGGCTGTCAGAAGATGTTGATACTTGTAAAACTGACTTAATTAAAAGAAAAAAATATGCAATATTCAATTATTTTAGACAAAATAGGAATTAGAAAAATTGATGATAGCTGTCTGGGTCAGTTTCATCTCCTTTCTTATAAACAGGAATTACTACTGTTACTTTTATGCACTCTGGAAGATACCGTGTTCTAATAATAGGTACAAGAATGTTTTCTACCACAGCATATAGTTTTTCTACCTAAATTAATTGGTTTGCAAATTGTTATAATGTAGGTTTGTTTTATTGTTTTACTCTAATCACCCGAGACCTGGCTGGCCAGCTAACTGCTAATGAGTGATGTGCTTGTCCATAGGCAAAATACTCCAGGGGAAAACAAAACTGATCACATGGCACCATTTTAGTTAATACTGTTATGTGAAAAATAATTTATCAGCTAAATACTTTAAAATATGGTTTAAAACCCATAATAATCCTCAGTTATAGAATTATGTAGTCATTTAATTGCTGTTAACATATCATTTGGTATAACAAAGTTCCAGTTAAATGGTTCATATATGAGTGTAACTATGTTTTCCAGCAATATCTGTGCCTCCAGTTTAGATCTTGCACTTTTTAGCCTATCGTGGTAATGAAATGTGAATTTAATGTATTAACTGTAATTGGGATGTGTACTTTTAACTTTGTTTCACTCATCTTAGATTTAATTTAATCCCAGGAAGTTTTACACTTATTATGGTATTTTTTTATGTAATCATCATTTGCTTTGCATTTTGCTAATTTGCTGTCTAGTTTATATTTTTGTTTTAATCATTTATTAATTAATAGCAGACATTCATGCAGAAACTTCTTTAGGCAATTAGAAATTCTAACTGTTCCATGTAAATGTATATTATCCCTCATGAAGTTTTATATAAGAAATAAAGATAAACTTCTACAAAATCAAAATATTCATGATAAGAATATTTGAAATACATTTTAATACAAAACACTCTATTCCCTAGCCTAAAAGTCATAATAAACAATGCTAAATCGTTCAAATCTACTCTTAAACAATACATGTATAAAATCCCTATTATTCTGTAAAGGAATATATGAATGATAATGCATTTTACTGATTCAAAAAACAATCTAATAATTTTATATCAATATACTGTTTTTTATAAATGCAGAAAAATGTATACTATTGTAATCATTATAAATGACTATTATGACTGTTTTGTGAACTAATGGAATGCTCTAGGAATTAAATTAAACTAGAGTGCAACATTGAAACTAAATGAATGAAAAGTTGGTTGGGTATATTAATTTTACTGCATATTAATTGTTTTATTTCTGTTTTTGACGTATCCCATATCGTGTAGGTATATGGTCTGCAGTATGAATACATTTATTTGATTTGATTAGATAATTATTTAAATGCTGCAAAAATTGTGAATTCCGACGTTGTTTTGCAGTTAAAATTTAAAAGGCATATTCTTACTTCTTTTGGTCTGAAAATACCAAACAGTCATGAGTACTTAAAATGGAACAAGAAAGTATCTAATGGAAATCTTTGAATAATAAAACAAATGATTTGGGTGCACTATATTAAAAAATTACCTCTGCAATTTTATGTGCATATGTATAGGTTGTTTTGTTACTTACCTGGGTTGTATCCTATACAGCTGAGTGGGGATCCACAAACACGGATGGTTACCACTGGAGCACCATTTTCTGCATTGAGAACAATGAGGTGTCCCTCTGTACTGCCAACAGCGATCACCACACCAAATGGATGAAAAGTCAGCGATATGCATTCATAATTAACCTGAATCATTGGAGGTTACCATTAATATTTGGTAAGGATGAAGAAAAACAGGTTATTGCAAATATCAGCTCTCTATATCCCTTTTTGCGCTCATCAACTTACATTTCAATAAAACACATATTAAAAATTACCTGTGACTAAATTGATTGGCATTAACTAAAAACTTGTCATAAATATGAATGTTTTGGGATTTGTTTGGAAGGGATGCAACATGAATTATCAACATTTTCATCAATGTTGTGTACACATTTCTCATTGTACACAATAAATACAAGATAAAGCCAATTTATTAAATTTTTGGTCAAAATAATATTTGAAAAAGCATATATTTTGAATTTATATTGGATTAAATTAGGGGGGAAAAAAACAACATTGTAATTGTTACCCAGTTTTAAAGATCTAAATCAGATCTTTGTTATCACATGTCAGTTAGAGTAGAAAACAAAGTCATTTTCCAGGGAAATTCCCAAATTAAAAAACATTTGAGCATGCACAGTTGTTTCATTTTAACCAGTCTCACATTAGTTGTCTTTAATGTGGTGTAGGCATTTGCATTGTGCAGTGTTTGCAGTTGTAACAAAATTCATATAGTTATACATAACTATATCAGTATATATATATACATACTTGTATATATATAATACATATACATATAATATATATAAAAGGAAAGTGACCATTCATCTTCTTCATCCACTCCTCTTATGACAGTTCATGTTAAAGAATGTGTTTCTTCTTCTCCTTGAAGGATAAATTAGGATCGCATAACTTTCCAATTTTTAAGCAAAAGCTCTAGAGCTGGCAACAGGTACAGCCACTGAACTGGAATATCTATGTGTTAAAATTGTTGAATATTCTTGTTCAACAAGCAAAAATTGGTTTTGAGTTCATTAGTTTTCTTATTGGAAGATGAAATCTCATTATTAACTTTTAGTACTAGACATCAAATTTCTTCAAGAGGACGCTAAAAACGGTGTTGTCATATATACTTAGGTTTGGAAACTATTAACACATAAATAAATAAATAAATAAATAAATGCTGTGTAACTTATATGATGTAGCAGTATTGAATTTGCTCAAGCTAATCAATTGTTAGTGCAACATTCATTGATATTTTGCTGATATATGGATCTTCTTTAATAAGTACTTTTTATCACACAGCATTTTGTAAAAGTTTACACAAGTGTGATTAAAGTTCACCTTATGAATCAACATAGCTTTCAAAGTTTGTACTGAAAGAGCATTCTTGTCACTTGTCCACAAACCATTCATGTAAGAATACATTTGTTCAGTGCCGGCGTTAGCTCCAGGTAAACAAAGAAGATATTCCAATATTTTAAGAAAATTGGAATAAGGCTATTATTCACATTAAATTGTGAAATAATTTCCTTCGACAGTTGCTTGGTGGTGATATTTCTATCTTCCTTTTTTTCAATTTTTTTGATGTTATGTATTGTTTAATACGCACATACTCATCACAGACCAGTATTATCTATTATAGACGAAGGAGCCACTTCGCGAATGAAATACTCAATCTTTTGTATATCTTTCCAATTGGGTATCCCTGCCTGTAGTACCACAAACTCTCTAAGGGTGCAATCCATTTATTTAAATATTCAGTTGCAGTTTGATAAAATTTATATGGACATACTGTTTAAATTTAGCAATATCTGATGATAAACTGCCCTTTTCCAATTTACCAAGGATTGATCTGACAGCTGAAGTTATGAAGCAATCTTCAACCTTGGCAACTATGTTAGCTTTTAAATCATTCAACACAAAAGTTGTTTGACCCGCTACTCTTTGATCTGCAGAGCGAAAAGTTGATGCTTGTTTATGGAGAAAGTACAGCCATGCTTCTGATAAATGATTTGGTAAGAAATGGACATTTATTTTGAGATTCAAAATATGATTTCAGAAAAACAAACAGCCAGAAGGAGTTCGACCACAGGGAGTATTGTTTTGCTAAAATGTGTTTGTATTCCTGATGTACAAATCTACAAATTCACCAAATTCATTAAGAATTTCAATCCTTACAGTATGCACACAGAAATAAGAATATTTTAGAAACAATGCTTTCAATATTAATAGGAAGGACTTTAGCAGCCATCTGGATAGTATTGCAAATAGAACATCCAGCCCCAAGCAAGCTATGCTCTAAATTTCCTTTCAGTTTAGTGAAGGATATTGTTCACGCACTTTCTAGATACACCTTCAAAATTGCAGTTCGTATTATTTGCACAAGAGCGATTGTTTTTTTTCCTTTAGTATTTTCCAAACACTTACTCAAAAACATAGCAATGGTATTTGTTTCTTTGGGAAAAGATTTAAGTTCCATTATTTTAACTTGAATCCCCTCATTAGGATTAAAGTACTGCAAGCAATGGACATATTTTTACGTTATAGTTTGATGCATCATCATTATTGAAATAAAATTAGCTTTCTGTAAATTAGATTCTAGTTCAAAAATGGCAAATAGGGTTAAAACATGTAGTACAATTGCTCGACTTTACTATGACCGCACGTAAATTTTAGTTCAAAAGTACAATGGATAAGTTTAGAGGTACACCCCATGGATATGAAAGATTGGCTGTGCTGGACAGTATGATAAGCGAACGCTTCTTCAACAGCTGCTAATTTCATATCTTTTTCACCCAAAATTTCATTTTTAAAATGTTGGTCAATACGGTGCTAGAAGATGTACTGCGCGCACCATTCTTTTATGTTTTTCACCGTTTATATGTTGTGATATATCCGAACACCCCCCTTCCCATAGCTTATACTGAAAATAAATGCACGCAGCTGAGTTAGAAATTATTTTTTTTAAGTATGTATATCCCTTTTGTGGGTCACTATTAAAACGCATTTCATTTTCGGCGGTGATATATTAATTTCAAGTGCTTTAGCACTTGCAGTTTACAAAAAACACTTTATTTTAGTATTTCACAAGTTCAGAACACAGACCTTCTTCTACCAGAGTCAATAATTTATTTTGATTGAAGCATGTGCGTTTGCATTTTTTCAATATTCTTAGTGGCATTCATATACGAAAATAGTTCATAAGTTTCCGGCCTCGCCGATAAAGATTGTTGCCTTCGCAAAAGCCTTGTCTGGTGTCATACCTTATCTATTAAGTAAATAATTGCATTGTAACTTACGCTCCGCTGTGTTCAGTTGTTCAGATATAGTTGCATAAAGAAGGGTATGTGTAGAAGATTGTGACATGTTCAAAATGGAATATCGAGCTGTTATTAAAGTTCTTCACAAAAGAGGAACTTACTCCAAACGAAATTAAACAGCGATTGGACGGTGTATATGGGGAAGCATCCCCCTGATATTCTATCGTAAAAGAATGGGCCAAACCTTTTCGAATGAGTCTAGAAAGCATTGAAGACAAAGAGCGTGCAGGTCGGCCCTTGGAGGTGCTCACTCCTGAAAACATCGCTCTTATGGTTGGAGAAATTATGGAAGATCGGCGGCTCAAAGTTACAGAATTAGCATCAAGTTTGGGCCTTTCTAAAACAACATTCCTTCGAATTATTCATGAACAATGAATAATTGAATGCAAGATGGATCCCTAGACTTCTTTCCTTAGTCCAAAAGCAACAACGAGTCATTTGGAGCTTTTCCTTGGCAACGATAGAGAAGTTCTGCAAACCATTTTTACAGGAGATGAAACTATGGTCCTCTACTATGATCCCTTGTCCAAAGAGAATAAACCTGGCAAAGCGCCGCCTATAAAAGCCAAGGTCACTCAGTCAACCAAGAAGATCATGGCCACAATCTTTTGGGACTGTGAAAGAATACTCCTCATTGACTTCAAGGAGAGGAACATCACAGTAAATGGGGAGCACTATGCTGGCCTACTGCACATACCACGTGCTTCCATCAAAGAGAAAAGGTGAGGAAAGCTGAGTGGTAGTGTGCACCTTCTTCACGACCACGATCCTGTGCACACAGCTCTTGTTGCAAAGGAAGCCGTGAAGAAATGTGGCATCAAGGAGATCAATCATCTACCGTACAATCCAGTTCTAGCTCCCAGTGAATATTTCCTCTTCTCAAAACTCAAGAAGGACCTTCGAGGAAGGAAATTTAAGTGTGACGAAGAAGTGATGGATATTGTTTAAGCCTATTTTGCTGACAAGACTTCTGACTATTGGAGGGGGGTAGGGTTGAAATGTTAATTCAAATATGTGAGAAGTGTATTGCAATAAAGGGTAACTATATTGAAAAGTGAAATATAGTTTTTGTCTTTATCATACCTAGAAAATGGTTAGGCCGGAAACACATGGACATATCCTCATATTTATAGTAAATGTTCTTTACTTTAAAACCACCCTCGTGATTTTCTTACACAAAAATCATTCATTAAAATAACGAAACAGAATTAACATATTTTCCAAAATTTACTTTAAACTATTGTATATCGATACTTCGTAAAAGTCGTTTAGATCAATCAGCCTCTCTGTTGTTTATTATGCTCACAGATAAAAATAAAAGCAATGAAGTTAAACTTATGAAAGTAATGATGGAGCCGATGACTAGTAATAGGAAAATATGCGATTGAGTTTGTTTATATATATGTAAAAACGACAATATTATAAAAGAAATAAAGAAAAGGAAGTAAAATAGAGAATAATATGTAGTGACAGTATAAAATAACATATTACGAAAGTAGGGATGATATAATTATACTAAGATCTACTACAGATTGGTTTTCAAAGCATGATAGAGTGTGCTGATGTACCTGCACATTCCATAGCAATTTATTTTTTCTCCACATGGCGATATATTTGTCATGGCCTGCTGTTGCAAATAAGTCGTCATCTGGATGAACAGCAAGACCCCATAAATGTCTACTATGGCCAAAAACGATCTGTAATAGAGTTAAACATTAATGTCACTATACATGAAGCACTGTACAGAAATAATATATTTCCTTTATATTTACTCTGGTGAAAATCAACAACTGTTATAAATAACTTAGTAATAGATTTTTGTTTTCTTTCATAAGGGCTATGGAACTTTCTAAATATTGTTTCTTTTTATCTCAAGAAAGAAACAATACATTGTACACATCTTTTCTTGTGTAACTTCTGTATATCGTGAAGCTTTACTCATTAAATTCATTACTCATTGTTGCTCAAGAAGATAACAACAATAAGACACAAGTAAAACTAGAGTAAAATTGGTGGTTTAAATTTTGTTCATACTTGATTGAATCTTCTCTGAAGAGATCCTTCCATGATGTTGTTGCGAGTTGTGCCAACATATATGTTGCCATCATTTCTTCCTGGTCTTTGAGGGTAGATGCTTCTGACTCCACCAGCGGAATCTGGTAACTAAGATTTATAAATAATATTAAATAACGCCCATCGAATGCCAGGAACTACAGAAACAGTCAACTTACGTGTCTAATATATTTATTAACAGCTTAAAATGCTTTTTAGTTGTATCTATCAATTGTGTAATTTGTGGATTTTATGACATTTCATTAGAGTAAACCTTCACCAGAATCCTACAACGTGTTTAGTTTCCCTTTTATATACAACATTCAGTATATTTTGAACAGCTCGTATTCATTTTCAAAGACTTGTTTTCTGCTTTTGTAGAAGAACACGAACCGTTCAAAATAAAGGGATTATTGTGGGGCTATTTCAGTGTTTTGTCTATTTCTGCTTTTCTAGTGTTACATTGTTAAAAAGCTACTTTAATCTCATATATATATATATATATATATATATATATATATAATAAAAGTAGATAAAGATAAAACACTGAGAAAGAGTCACACTTGAAAATGCTATATTTCGAACTACTGCGAGTTCTTCAATGGCAAGAAGCTAGACAAGTGAAGGTGATAAAAGTAAATATTGAGTATCGAAGGTAACGTTATGCATGGAAAACACTATATATAGTGTTGATGAACTATACCGAAAGAATTTCAGAGTGTAAAGATGTCGTATATATAAGCAATTTGAGATAGATAACGTATGGTCCATCTGTTCTAATTTCGAAGCCACGGCCATAAGTTTCTAAAGCACCAGTACGCCAGATGCCCCTCGAAAGCATAACACACGATAAAGAAGGCAGGTTTCTGAATGCATCATGGTGCCATAGTTATGACATTAGTTTCAGAGTATGAGGTAATCATTTGTTTTAGAGTTTGAGTCTCGTTTATCACTTTTTTCCGTTTTCTATGACCTAATATTACAACTTTAAGATGATGTTTCAATTTATGCACTTAAATCTTAACATATCAATTCATATAATTACACGCCTTGCTTACAAAAGGTAGAATTATGGGTAATCTTAATGAGCTGGGTGTCGTATATTCAAAAGTTACCCAAATTTCATTCGTAATTCTGTAGTATGAGTATGGCAACACTTCATATTAAACAAACAAACAAAAATTAACGGCATGCTTGAACCTACGGCATGCAAATCATCAGCTTTTGCCTTAAGCATTAGACCACACAAGCACTTAAAGAGCTCTCTTTAGAGTAGGCTTCAATAATTCAAGAAGGCATTTAAGTATGTGCTACGTAAATACGTTTTAGGCAGCATGTTAGTAGTAAGCTTATTAGCCATTGTATGTTGGTAACACGTTCATTGTTGAGAAAGAGAATAAAACTTGAAAACATTAAATAAATTTCATTCATAATTCTTTAATACGCGTATCGCAGCACTTCATATTAAATATGGCAAGTACACTGCCGGCGGGGCTGTTTAGCTAAGATAAGGCTAGTTCTTAGTAAATGCAGTGGGATGGTTAGATGTAACTAAAGTGTAGTTTGTATTAAGTGTACTTTGTGCTATCCTCTAACGGCGATTAGTAAAACTATAAATAAGATGGCGTGAATTGTACGAAGGTTACCTTTTAAGGTTTATAAACGAGCCCTAGGTGGAGCTATTGAGATATATCAACAATTCACATTTATTATTGTGAAAACAGTTGCAGCTTAGAAATTGACGAAGTAGTTTGTTTACAGTGAGAGTTTAAACAAAGCAGTTTTGCAAAACATTATAAATTTCACGTGAAGGTTTTCGTTGGATGATTTTCTACGATTTTAGCAAAGGCCTAAATCAAGTAAAGCATAGAATAGCTTCGTTCAACTTTTGGTAATGAAGCACCATGAAAAAAGATGTTTACAATTGGTTTGCAGAATTTCGTCGTGGTCCTGGATCCGTCAATGATAAATTTCTTGAAGGTCGACCAAAATCGGTTGTCATTACAGAAAACATCGATCCTGTGCGCAACATGATTGAAGAAGATCGGCATGTGACTTACAGTGAGAGAGGCACCCTTAAGCATATCGAACTCTGCAATACATTAAAAGAAAAAGAAAAAAAAAAAAAAAAGAAAAAGAAAAAAGAAAAAGAAAAAAAAAACCCGCTCGCGATAATTGGTGTAATAAAAAACGTTCAGAAATTCCACCAAGGAACTGTAAAATACAACCTCATAATAGGTAGCGAAATTTGAATATATTCTTATAAACCGGAAACTAAGCAACAATCCACTGTTTGGGTGTTCCAAGATCGCACAAAAGTTGTTCATTCATTAAACACTTCCAAGAAAAATGATCGTTTGTTTCTTTGGTTGTACTGAACATATCGCAACCATTCCTTTAAAGAATTGAAGAACAGTTAATGCTGAATGGTGTACAATTTGTTTGCCAGAAGTCATTGACAAAATCAGGAAAACAATTGATTATTTAAAGGAAAGTAGTGTTTAACTCCCGTTGTTACTACTGAGGCACCACAGGCGGTGGACACTGATGATACATGAAATGAAATGATAAATTGGGAAACAATATTTTTTTTAAGTAGGGAAACGTTCTAGGCCTAAGTTTAGGATACCTCCCCAGTATTGGCCAGTTATGAAGACTGAGGAAAACCAGGAAAATACCCAATCAGGGAGGACGGTCTTGGCGGGATTCGAACCCCAGAACTCCCGCTCACGAGTCCGCGCCTTAACGACCTGGGCCACCCGTGGCGGTCATTATTTGAAGAAGAAAAAAGAGCAACATCGAATTAATGTTTCATTGCCCGTATTCTCGTGATTTATCGCCTAATGACTTCTTTTTGTTCCCGAAAGTGAAACAAAAATGCTTGGACAGCGATTTTCATCCCCTCAGAAAG
This sequence comes from Metallyticus violacea, assembly GCA_030762175.1. Taxonomy (NCBI): domain Eukaryota; kingdom Metazoa; phylum Arthropoda; class Insecta; order Mantodea; family Metallyticidae; genus Metallyticus; species Metallyticus violacea. The sequence goes on from CM060833.1 coordinate 147,782,349, forward strand.
CTGTTGTAGCCTTTAAAAACCATGTTTTTGAGATATCAAGTTCAGAGGGGGAAAATGTTTTGAGAATTAGTTTAAATGCACGCTAAAGTGTGTATCTTAAGAATATTTTGAAAAGCAATAAAACAGATTGTTCCAAAATTTTTTTTTCTTTTCTAGTTTGTGTAAAAACTTACAATGTAACCCTCATATACTGTACCATTTACAAATTTCCTCAAATTTTACATGGTTGTCATAGTTGCAGCAATAACAAAAATGCTTTTTATTTTATCTTCTTTTTTGAGGAGGCAAAAAAGTCGCATACGGTTTGGGGTCCGCGCTGTGGTCACTTCCGATCTTCAGGTTAAATATATTTTTTGAAGTATCTTAGCTGGAACTATCCATATATTGATTATTATTGTTGTTTTTACTAAAAGGATATTATGTTCTTTTAAATATAATGTTTACGTCATATATTGTGATCATTTTAAGTTAATATTTAATAGGCGAGAAAAATTCTTAGTTATTTTTAAAAGGTATATTTAATTACTAACATTGTGAGTTATTTTTTCACTTAGTAACTCAGTTTATGGGCATCTACCATTTCCCTTCAGATGGAACGCATTGTAGATTAGGGGAAGATATAATTACATGCATGTAGTTTTTTAAAAACTGAAAGTAACTTTGTACCTGTAATTAAGTTACTTCGGTGCATAATTACTGTAATTGTAATTCTAATTCTGTCACTATTTATGGCAAGTAGTTGTAGCTGAAATTTAATTACTTTTAAAAAGTAACTTACCAAACTCCGCTTTTTACTTGTAATATGTACGTAGCAAATGTTTCCAACGTTACTTGGCGATTTGATATATGCGTTAAAAAGACCTCATTGTGTTACATGAAGACTGTTTTGTTGAAACTGTTAGCATTGAATTATTGTTTATTATTATCACTTACACTTTTTTATATACTCATTTTTGATTTTCTTAATATATCTCACCGAAGGTTCATACCTGAATGGCATTGTATTGGCACTTTTAAAGATAAGCAGACTATTCTTAGCGAATTCCCAGAAGTTTATACTTACTTTCGTTTCTGTGATCTTTTTGTAGTTCTGTAAAGTATCCCACGCTATTATTTTGCGATCTTTCTCTCCTCCGGACAGAAGGGTTCCTTCAGAAAGCATCACCAAAGAGCTTATTCCTTTGTTGTGTGCCTGTAATTAGTAATGCGTTGTCTCATCATGTCAATACAATCAATATTTTAAAACAGATTAGTGTTTACTTAGCCATAAACAAAAAATGTATTATTTCCCATGTTACACGAGTAAAATTGGGGCATTTTGTTGATCGGGATCATTTGCTATAGTTACTGCGTTAGCTAGTTTTAAATAAATGTGCGAAATGGAATTTTAAAATATGACTGTTTGAGTCAAAGTAATTCAATGTCGATAAAATAATGCCACAGCCTTTATCTGAAACTACCGGAAAACACTTTTAGGAAGGAAACAGATAATTTCCAAATCTGAGTATACTCTTCACAATAATGAGTAAATATATTGTAGCGAATATAGGCATAATGCTTTGGCAACGCTACAGAGTATTGTGTATGTGATATGAAAGTATTGTCAATGCATTATTGCCTTATATTGTTTGTTACACGATTGGGTAAGAAATTCAGAATTCGCGTAATAAAGGATGGGTAAGTGGATAGAGAGGAGAGGAAGTTTTGTTTGGTTCGTTAGGCTAGATGACAAGTAAGATGCGGATGGAATATCAGCTCCGGTAAGCCAGAGATAAAGAAACATGTAAGTGATGGTTTTAATACTTGGAAATAATACTGATTAGCGTATTTTAACCATTGAATATATGTTTGTTTGTATTTGATCTCGGAAGTGCTTTTCTTGTTACGAAGTTGTAGGATTTTAGTGGTTTAATTGGGATTGGAAAAAGCATCGCTAAACCTCCACCCAAGTAGTTAGGAATGTAACGGTTCAGATTTACCTGGGGTCGACAATATGTGCCCATACTTTCAATATTACCCGCCTGCTACTACCCGTGGAGCTTCAAACATTTAAGTTTAGCGTAATATTTGTGCCGGTAATTCAGTGTTGCGTAATGAAGCTCGGCCGAGAACATAGCAGTGTAATAATTTATTACGACTTTAAAATCAGTTTAAACCAAGAAGAGTACCTTCTGAGACTTAAATAGGCTTTAGAGGATCTTGTTCCTTCGCGTACAACAGACTTCAGTTAGTTCATGGAATTTAAGAGCAGCCGAACATATTTTAAAGGTAAAGAGAGAAGTGGAAGACCTTCGACGGAAGTGACTGAATATATATATAATAAAATAAATCCCTGCTGTAGAGTTGTTGTTAGTTTGGTTTATTTACGGACGCTCTTTAACATCTCAGGTCATCAGCGCCCCATTCAAATCAGGGTGTGAAACGGCCGACAAATTTTGCTCAGAGACCTCTTTTTTTAGGCTTGAGGTTCTTTTTCATGCCGTAAATCTACGACACAGGACACACAGCTTTACTTCTCTTCCGAAGGAAGCCATATTTAGGATTTTTACGCCCGAAAAAATCCATCGGTCCTGGCCGGGTTTGAACCCGCGATCTTGGGTTTAGAAGGCAAATATGGTTACCACTACACCGACCGACCCTGCTGTAGAGAAAATGTTGCAATAAGATAAACGAATTACCTTTAAGGATTTAAAAACATAATTTAATCAGATTGGCAAGTATTTCAAAAAAGTTACTTGCTTATTTTAGGGACAAGAACAACATTTTCTAGCTGGGTATCCCACAACCTCCGCGAAGGGCAGAAGGCCCCTGGAGTGGAATGACGCAAGATACAATGGGAACTCTTAAAGTTCTAAACCGTCTATTATGATTTCTAAAAACTGATGACGCATTTTTCTCCATTAGCGGTGAAGATCGAAGGGCAAATAGCTCAGAATGGTACATAATAGTTTGTATACAGGAAATTTTGTAAAAGTTAAGTGAAAAAAGGCCGAGAACTGGAATTAGAGGCATGAAGTGGCTCCAAGACCATATCTTTGCCTCTGCTCATACCGTTTAACCTCTTGGAGAGTGGGTGCATTGGTTTTGTGCCAGCTTTCTTGTTTGTTTGATATTGAAAAGTACGGTCATATTGAACGTTAATGCCAATGACACTTCGATTAAGTATTTTTTGTTTTGTGAAGTTGGTAGGGCACAACATTTGATGACAGGTATCTATCTACTGTGTACAGTTCCCAGGTGGCGTGTCTGCATTGAGTTGTAGGCAAATTGAGTTGGGGGACAGGTACATTGTGAGGCAGTCTAGTGAAGGTTGTCATAAAGGTGGTTCAAGGGGGCAATAATAGAGGAAAAGACTTACTTGTAAGAGGCGTGTACATATACACGTTGGTGTTGTACAGTTAAGAATTTTCCTGCTAAAATAATAACCTTAAACATAGATACGAAAACTGTAGTCTGTCGTAATCACCAAAGCAATGAAAGATATCGTGTACGTTAAAAAGTTCGTGAGTCGCGTAAAAGAAAAGCGGCTATTGACAAGTGAAAAACCAAGCATTGTAATATCTAAAACATTTAATGAAATTGCAGAGATTTGTGATAGTGTATTGCGCTTTACTGAAGTTAAACTATGACGTGAAGCAGTCTACAGAGAAGGTCACCATAGCCGAAACTGCCAACAACGTTATTTGAAGTTCGCGAAGCTGCAAGCAACTCTACTAATGAATATTTTGTGCTATTGCATGATCGCGGAAGCAAAGAGATTATTTTTGGAAGTGAAAACAGTTTGTAATATTCTTCGGTGTTTCGTTTCATAAGGTAAAGTGCAAATGTTTAGGGTTGAAACGTCTACCAAAGAAAATAAGTGTTCTTCAAGGTTTCCTATAGATGAATCAAGTCAACATGGAGTGAGACAACTCGACTCTTGGGTTGTCGATTTCACTGGGCCAGGTATGGTGACGTAAACTACAAAGTATTGGCCTAGCAATTGTGTTCCAAGACAATTCGTCTGACGCTGGTAAGTGGCTTAAACATTGTTTTGGTTAGTCGTATTTACCTCTAGAGAAAGTAGGTGATTGTTTTGTTTTAATCAGGCTGAGAGTACGCCGTTATGCTGAAAAATCGAACAGTTCAGTACTGTTTTTTTTATTACTATATACCTGACGAGACCATCATTAAGTCCTATAATATGGGCCGGGAGTTGATCTAAAGACACATTATGAATGCATAGTAAATTCAAGCTTTATTTTACTGCTCACAGCTAAACATTTTTCAAAATAATTTCAGTTCTAAAAATATTCAAACTAAAACTTATTTGAAAATTAATGTTATGCACTTGCAAGTCCATATAGAAGAAAAGCAGTAAACAAAAAACATTACCCTGAAAATTACATTAAAAACTACAAAGAAGGCCGATTTCTCGTATTGCTTTTGTGAAGTACTTTTCGTATTTAAACAGATTCCTCACATGAGAACCAGCACAATTTATAGCAGTTTTTAAACATTTTTAACCACAAAAATTTTGATAGCCTGTAGTTAAAATCAAACAAACACTTTTTAACCATACCACGCGCATATTCCCTTAACAGTCTGTGAAAATGGGATGAAAAATTGTACGCTAATATGGTAACGTGATGCCAATCTAAAACGCAAATTTACATAATGATTTTGAGCTACTGACGCAAACATATTATGGATATAAAGCAAACATTTTGAGCGTAATTGGAGAGTATTCCTGTGCTGCTTGCCACCCATTCTCCTTACAGTTCTGACCTTCCACTCTTAAGACTTCTTGTTATCTCTAGTGAAAAACAAACCGCGGGGGAGGCACTTTTTAAGCCTAGAAGGTGCTGAAGGGGACCTTAGCACCATTGAGGGCAATGAGTGTTGCCAATCTTCCACTGTTAGTTTCGAATATGGCAAGGTTTATAGAGGTTGAGTGAGGGAAAAATGTACTGTAAGTTTCAAATTATCATTAATATCTGACCTGTATCCGGAAACTTTCAATTACCATTCGTATCTGAGAGGTTTTCATTTTATTATCTATGGGCGCAAATAAATGAACTAAAACTTACTGTAATAGTGAACATATCTCAGCATAATCATTCAATGAAATGACTGTAAGATTTAATCCGCGGGAAGGAGACGTAGTAATTCTTTACTTTAAGGACTGGAAATGGAAATTGTTCAACATAATTTTAACATGTGTCAAATTATGACAGAACCATGTCGTTTTGAAATATTTATTTGATTATGCATTTTTATTATAGCAGATTTGTTTGTAGCATCAAGTCATAACAGTTTTAATGTTAGTATACGTCATTCCATTCCGGAACATGGACGTCTCTCGTGAGGGAGGTTTTGGTTTGGTTACTTTCAGTTACGCTTAGTTTCCTACACAGGGCAGAGGGACTGGGCATAAGCACATGTCCTCTAGTGCTATCTAACAGGGAACTAATATGTTACTTGTAGCGGCAATAATTTTGTCCAGGGAACTCTTATTTCAGGTGTGGAGTCCATTAACGTGTCATAAATCTACGACATGGAACCATAGATTAAAGTCCCTTCCAGATGACTTGCGTTTAAGATATTTACGTCCTGAAAAATCGATCGACTCCGGATTTGAGCCCATTGATCCTCCTTACTCAGTGATCAAACAATGGAAGCTCAACATTAATGTAGAAAAATAACAAGTACTAGTGTTCACGAAAATATTCTACCGTGTAATAGATACTCTTTATGTTGAACCTCATGACCTTTCTTTCAACACTACAGCAAAATACCCTGGAATTCTCATGGACAATAGGCTAACATTCCTACAACATACGAACTGTTAAAGACAACGCTTTTTAACGCTATATGTCACTGTATCCAGTATTTAAGAGTTACACCCCATTAAGGACAAAAACCCCTCTGTACACATCCTTAATCCTACCTTAATTATCTTAGCTGTGAAATATGGACAACTGCTCATATACGGAACCTGAAATGTCAGACACATGTTCTGTCTGTCTAACAATAACAGGAGCAGTTTATCACATTTGTAACATCCAGGAGACCTGGGCGTCTGCAATTTAGTGATTATGCTCAATGGGTGCATGAAACATTCTTGTCTTCATTAAGAACCCATCACATAGTTACTTAGAGCACTAGCTGAAGATATACCAGTAACTTAAACTATTTTCAATAACCATTCTTCCCTTTCAGTGAAGGAAGTTTTTAAAAATATGAAGTTTCAAGTAAATTAATTGTTGCAAACATTGTTGTAAAAGGCAGAGATCCAAAGAGAAGTCTGGTATTTTGGAATTCAATAAAAAAAAAAAAAAAAAAAAAAACTTCGGGTCCAGAGCAAAATGCCTACCTAACGCTATAATATTTTATTTTTAAATACTCTTGCCTCACAAAAATGATTTAAAACCTAGTTATATATTTTTGATACACATTAAACCAACTGTAACCAAAATCTGTTTCCAGGTCATTAAGTAAATAATCATCGGACATTTATTTAATATATTGTGTGAGTTTGAATCATTAACATTCTCAGTATAGTAATTAATCTTGTTAATTAATAACATTATTTATTCAGACATGTTTGATAATAATTCATTATGAATAATTTTGGATATTTTAAGGCATTTATGGTTGGTTGCTGGGGTTCTGTAAAATAATACACTTTCCATTATACGTCGATGATTTTCTGAATGCTTACATCTGTTCAAACCAGTGTAGAACATTATTTTTAATAATGTTAACAATGACAGCAAAAGGCTAAAAATTATTTCACTTTTTAAACTATTTTAAACAACATTGAAATATTACACATTTTATTATCTTTATCTAGCTTTCAATGGACCATTCAATTCCACATCCTTAAGCAAATGTAAATATATCTGAAATTATTTTAAAAGTTTTGGAAGTAAAATATTTCAGTTAAACAATGTTTAGAATTATGTATTTATGTATTCTTAATATGACTGCCCTATTTATATAATAAAACTTGTTAACTTAAGCTAAGAGCATGAAACTAAATTTGATCTAATATGGAAACAAAATAAAAACACTTTTTTACAACTAGGGATATCATGCACTTGTGATATACAAATTAATTGCTAGTAATACATGTGAATTTCATCAGCATCTTTAATCTGCTAAAGTGTTTAATTTCCCCACGTGAAACTAAAGAAACTAAAGAACTATATTACTTATAGGACGCGCTGTTCTTTACCTTAAATATGCTTAATCAAAAGGTTATTTCATTTGTGGTTTCCAAAATGGAACCATATAACTTTAAAAACAAACTTATAGTTGTAAGCCTACATACAGATAACCTGTTTTAATTCACTGAACAACACGTTTGAAATAGTCTGCCTCAGTTTCTGATGTTGATAAAATAGTATAAGCTTCTACTTATTTAATGTACAAAACCACTCTAATATACGTTTAAAACATTAAGCAAGTAAAGGAAAAAGTGCCCTATATGGAAACTGAAAACATTGAAAGATTACTAATTTTTTTTAAGTCACCTCAAATTCCATGCGCACAAAATATGCGCCGTCGCTATCAACGGAATAAATTGTTATGAATCCATCGCCATCTGCTGTTACTACGTCTCCATCTTGTTCAAACTGCAGACTGGTAACGTTTGTTCTTGAGGGCTGAAATCATTTGAATGAAATGTGCGTTAAAATGTATATGTATTATATTTTCACTGGGTAAGCTTAAGAAGCGAAGTCCTTCGCTGAAGCAAAATAATATTAGAGAAATAAAATGGTATAATTTGCTTGTATATCCCACGTCAAAGTTTGATTATTTTTATCATCTCATAATCGTTGTCGTTCTGACATAAATCACTGACTTTTTTTAAATATAATGATACGAGTGGTTTTTGTTTGACTAAAAGACGAAAAGTCTGGACTTAATGACAATACAAGGTATCCGTTATATAAGAATATCATTTTAATGATTTATGCCAAATTATAAAACCAAAATTCCTTAATATTATAATATTAATTCTTTGTTGTAATATAAGGATACAAATTCCAATAGCATTATAACTTCCATCAACGTAAATACACATTATTGAAATTTTATTAAAATGTTTTAGCATTTTGGGTAATGCACTTAGTTTTTAAAACGTATTATGCCGAGCATAATTTGAAAAATATTGTTTCATAAATAATTTTATTTAAGAACATCCATTTTCATATCCATTTTTATTAAGAATGTATAAATAATTGTTGCACAATGATTATTTTGACCAGTTATATGTAACAATAATGACTATTGTGATTGAATAGATGTCATATTATTGAAGCGTGCTCGCGAATTTTCAAATTAATTGTTTTTAAGTAACGAAGAGCCAACGATTTCATTCTCAAAAAGAGAATGCAAGATGCAAGAAGTTTAGGAACCGCTTACATAGAGCATTATAAAAAGTATTTATAATTTAACGAAGATGGATTTGAGGGTCATTGAATCCTTTATTTATATTTTTCTGCAATGTGGGAGCTTCACTAATCCCTTACTATATTACTTATCTCAATGAATCGAATCCGCTTTTTATTTATTAAAGAGGTATATTGTCACTTAGGTAATATGGTTTTTATATTCCATTTATCTTCTGTAGTAAAAATGTAATCTACAGATTAAAGTCGCTGCTTTGACATGAAATGACCAATCTATTTACACCGCGCTTAAAACAAGATACTCTGTTGCTAAAGAACATTCCATCACAAATCCGAGACGTTCGACAAAATTCATTTATCTCTGTGCTACTCACGTATCAAAAATCGAAGGTGTAAGCTCTATCTTGAAAATGTCATAATCATCCATGGCTAACTTCAAGTTTGTATCCTGCCTCACCCTATCTTAAGAATGTATTTGATTATAACTTGTCTTCCTTTTCGGTCGCCGTTCACTGCACATATCATAGCAGCATTCTAAATGCAAAATCTTTGGGTTTATCACATTTGCCAGTTCTTCCATAGCTAATTATACACAGTATCCAAGATTATATAGATTTTCATGTTTGAATACATTTACTGATTACACCTTCAAGAATGCTTTATGTGACATGCAATATAACGTATACATTATCTTGTATATTGTATGTCATGTTCTATTATTTTAGCATTTCATGATGTAATTATGTTATGATATTTTTAGTCAGTAAAAGTATTATCCCTTATCCACACTCCGATGGAGTTTTATTAGTTTAACCAAATCTTCAATTGATCCCTTATTGATTTATAGCCCACCCAATTCCTAGAAAGTCTGAAACAGTATTTATGGGCGGGTCCATGAGTATGCTAATATAATGGTTTTGTTTGTATTATGCTATTTATTATTATTTAATAATGTAATTAACTATGTAAATATTGAGTGGACATTTCAATGTATAATGACGGAATAAAATTTTTTATATATTCATGACGTACAGTTCTTGTAGTTGGCAGTGGAGTTTTTCAGGATTACGCCATCTCCTGTGTAGATAAAAGTGAAAGAGGAAAGTGAAGTCCAAATGTATTTTTAATGACTTTCCTATGGCTTTGGAACGCTACGCGGGTACGTTGGTAGCGTCACGACACCGCATTTTCGCGTTGCTCTAGAACATTCTTTAGTAAAAGAGCAACGAGTTTCTTGCCACTGAGGAGAAACTTTGTCAGGTTCAAGGCGATTCTTGAGAAGTTACAGGGTGGATAGCAAGTCAACGATTCAGTGATTAGAACATGTAGACGAGTCTTTCATTGCAAAGTTAATGGATAGAGGTATAAATAAAGAATTATTATAAAGTCGTTATATTAATAGCACGTCGAGAACCATTGAGAAGTGTTTCTGAATCATTAGGTAAAAGTTATTCGTATAAGGGCGCGTAACAATTATGTGAAGTAAAGTAGCTCATTGCCATGCAGATGTAATATTTGTTTCGGCAGTACAAACCCCGTGATGCTTTCAAATTAATCAATTAGTCGACGGCTTGCTTACGAAAAAATCACATTTCCTCATGTTGCGGGAGGTATCCGAACGATAATTAAGCAATTGTTTTCTAAACCAGGAAGTTCGCGCACATCCAAAGCAGGTAACCTTGCCGGCGCGAGAAGCAACGTTAGTATTTAGGTCAAGGTCGCACTGTAAATAAATAAATACAGCAGCAGCAAAAGTAAACCATTCAGCTTATTACGTATTTCTGTGTGTTTATTGTAAACGAATATCAGCTCCCAGGCTCATTATGCGAAGGCACAATAAAATAGTGAAAGTTCCCTGAGAGTGCATGTCGATGAAACTTAGGCACTGGATGCAACCACATCTGTCCCCTGAAGCGGCCAACTAAAGCTTCATGTCTTAGAGATATTCATAGATTTCTTAAATTAAACACATATCTCCTTTATATAATTTAGTAAAAGAAATAATTTATTAATTTATACTCTCTAGTCAAATCATAGAATCGGTTACTCTCGACATCCCTTTATTTTTTATTTGCTTATCTCTCCGAGAGAGAACGATGTAGATATGATGAGCTGAATTAAGAATTTTTGTCTCACTATTTATCCATGTCCCACGCCACTCTTTCTTCAGAGGCTATATGGAATGACCAATGAAAGAAAGATGTACAGAGGGTGGCAAAAAATGTATACACGCTTCAAGCAAAGAAAAAATTGTGTTAACATAACAAAAATGAATTCACACAAACAGAAAATTATGAGCACTAATCGTCTTAGACTTGTACAGTTACAAGTTGCTCAAAATGCTCATCTTCGGTGTCGATACACTTCTGAGTGCGTTAAACTATTGATTGAGCAAAGTTTGCGAAAGTGTCCTCAGCGATTACAGCACATGCCGTTTCAATTTCTTCCCGAAGTGCTGCCAGTATAGCTGGTTTTCTACGCTATACAATATCCTTAAGAGTTCCCTATAGGTAGAAGTCCATCGGAGGAGTTAGATCCGGAGAACGTGGTGGAAACTTAATCGGACCTCGTCGTCCTATCTAGTGTCTTGGATCCACTGTGCAGGGCTTGTTTCTGTACGAGGTCTCGCAGATCTGCCCCTGTGAATAACGCATATGGTACCATGAGTCTCAAATTTGTCTCGAATGCGTGTAACTGTTACTCGCGTTGGCGGTTCTATTCTGTACACACGTCTCCATTGCCTTTGAATTTCAACAACATTCTCGGTTTTCCAGTACCACTTCAAAATTGCTTTCCGCTGTTTCAAACGATAACCTTGGCTCTATTTTGTTGTAGCAAGGCAGCATAATGTAATGTGAGTCACATCTGTTTTTTGAACATCACCCGATAATCCTCTTCATTTGTTCATTGTTGATTTACCTGTCACGTAGATCATAATGTATGCGAGTCACATTTGTTTACAGATCATAGTACACATTACTGTTGTTTTTCGGTTCACTTTGAATAGTATATTAAATAGATATCTACTGTGAAAGTGTATATCATTTCTGGCACCTTTGGTATTGTTATAACTGTGTTGCACAAACGCTATTCATTTATTAAAACCTCTCCGTATCAATCACAATTTGTGTACCGTACAATATAACTTTTCAAAGAATTTGGTGCAGTAGATGACCACATTAGATGCCGCCGTTCTCGTTCTGTTCAAATTACGGAGGTGGTGAAGTTTTTTTTTTGGGGGGAGGAGGCGAATCTCCAGAAAGCCTATCATGGCATAACATCTTGAAATATCGAGGTCTTAATCTCAGGTTTATCGCCAAACTATAAGTCACTTGCTCAAAGCTCGTCTGCAGATGATCAGGCTGGAAGAGGATGTGTTCTTCGGAGGTACGCCAACAACGAACAATGGGCTTACAGAAGTTCATTTTTGTGAAAGTGGCTAAAGCAAATGCAAGTTTGTACAAAGAGGATATACAGTAGAAGTTCATAAAGTCCCCTCAACTAAACAAATATTCACCGGTATTGGATCTTCCAGCAACACTCGGCTTCACACCTCCGATGACGATTATCTAGCTCAGACCACAGTCCATTGCATTGAAATAAAGGCTGTAGGAAGCTAACGTCTCCTCTTCCAGACACTACGCTGAGTCCCTTAAAAGCAATCGCCAATCTAGTTACAATATCATACGGGTAACCACATAATTGATCATCACGCCCAAAGACACAAGTTAGTGCTAAAGGTAGATATAAAATTACCATGAAATTTAATGCCTTTATTTGTATCTGTTCCTGAAATAACTCTTTACGGCTGTGACAGAACTTATAATCTGATTGAGTCCCTTCCACGTTGTATCGATCAGTTTAGCGCATCACATGGATCAACTGTTTGTTGTTACTCAAGTAACGGACATTTTGCTCCTTTTTAAATTTGGATATCTAGATATCCTTAAGTTTTCAGTGTTTCACGTTTACTATACTAAACCGCTTAATGTTGTTCATTAATATAAATTAAATTGTGCATTTTAATGATTAATTACTATGTAGTATGAAAGAATACTTACTGCAAGTTCATAAACCTGACACACATACATACACACGCTGCGCATATGTGGCAAAGTGTCCCATTTAAATTGCTCTCCCAAAACAACTTTGTTTCTGATCGTCTAATTAAAAATTATTTCAAATAAAAGTTCTTAACATCATGGGGGAGTTCTTGTTGGGGATTTTAGTCAATAAAACAGCAGAAATGGAAATGATAAATGTACGACTTCTTTTATTTAAAAGAAACACAATGCATTGGTTTAACTAAATCAATCAATCTCTTCAATAATGTAATGGGACAAACCATTATCTGCCAACTTACATTCTCCGTAGATCAGCAGCATTTCTACTTTCTTTTCATGCGTATACATCTTGTAAAAAAATTGAAGTCGCAATAACTCAGTACAGTGCGGATTTACTGTGATGAATGACTACAGTGCACTGGTATGTAAGCTCTACAATTTGAGACATTCCTACAAGGAGATGATTCCTGGAGCTCCAGTCCTGAGTCACTCCCGAATGGTAGCGGAGAAAGCCGAAGGTAGAGTTAGATAAAGCATTTTGACTCAACGGCATTGTAGCTCAATTGGTTAGAGCGTCATGCTATAGTTAGTGGTTTCGAATCCTCGAGTCCTGAAGTTATTTTTTTTCTTTTTTTTTCTGCTGGAGTTATAGGAGATTTGCTAACATAGTACTAGTACACAATCCGCTATAAATTTATATTTATGATTTTTTTTTCTGCTGGAATGAAAGGAGATTTGCTGCCATTACAATGATTTACCCGCCTACTTAGTAGCACACAATCCCCAATGAATTTATGTTTACCAAAAGGAGATGAGCGTAGGCCATCATGCCGTAGGTTAACGTTAAGGTTAATGTGTGTGTGTGTGTGTAAATTAATTGTGGACAATGCGTGGTAAAAAGTGAAAAAACTCCCTTTTGTAGTAAGGAACAACATATGCAGCCAGAAAGTTATGGAGGACAACGCATAGGTTACATTACGAATAATATATTTATTTACACTGTTACAAGCGGCCACGCAGAGAAAAATGTGTATTAGCACTGTTAATCTCCTGTTTGGGACTGAGGATTTCGGCTCTCTCCGCTGCCGCACGGAACTGGAGCTCCAGGAATCATCTCCTTATAAGGGTAACTCACTTTTAGCGACTAGGGAGATGAGTTCCTACCCTCACGTCCTTCTCAGGATACCCTGTGTTTACATGAATCTGAATTCGAAAACAAAACCCAGAACTCTACTGCAGTACTACATTGTGTAAGTAATTTGTACAATCAAGGCATTAAATAGTTCGGTTTCTTCAATAACTGTGCAATCCTTACCTTTTGCACCTCTGCTGTTTTCTTGACAAAATTGGTACGGTGTGAAATATTTTAATAGCTCTTAGAGAGGAGAAATGTATTCTAGGATAAAAAGTACATAGAGATTTAAAAAATCGACGCAATCGTCAGCAAGACATTTCCCATGATGTTTAAACTTTTCTTTGAATTAATTTACTATTTGACGCATGAGAAAAAAGTTATATTGGATGAGCAAGATATGTGGGATACACACTTAAAAATAAACAAAAACAAAACAAAAAATTTTCCAGCCGATTATTTTGAAAGCGATACATTTTCCTGAAAAAATTTATGATGAATGTTTCTTCATTTGAGGAGGAACAAGAATGAATTAATTATATTTTATTTAGTGTTATTTTCAAGGTCAACTGAATTACTTAAAATGGGAACCCAATGTTTAAAAAAATTACGTATCAAAACAAAATATGTTTGAAACATTTTTTTATCAAACCTACCATTGTTGTATAAAATAGTTTAAAAGTTTGAAAAAATTATTAACGTTAATACATTAAAATACTAATCAAGATTTTATATATTGGAATAAAAAAAAACACGCAGTTTAACACAGAAAGTTAGTTTCTTTTGTTTATCATGCTCATAAGCAATTAATAGCTTAATGTATGTGTACGGTTGTCATAATTTTATGTTTAGTGAAATGCTCTAGTGAGGGTATATTCAGATGTTCATCAAGGTATTCACTTTACAAGAAAGAGTTGAAATTATTTTCATTTATGGGTCTATGAATCAATGTGTAAGACAGACAGCTTGAATATTCAATGAAAGAGATTCTGGCAGAAATTTACGTCACACTAAGGTACCTGCCTTAGTTGAAAAATTTAGACAAACAGGATCTATTGCTAATAAAAAACGAAAGGCACCGGGTACACTCTATGAGGTTACTGCAGTTGAAGTCTTAGGATATGTTTCTGCTAATGCAACAACTTCACTTCGTAAAGCATCTTCTTACATCAGACTTTCGACAAGTTCATTACGTAAAATGTTGAGCTTACAGAAATTGTATCCTTATAAACTTGAAATATCGAGGGTGCCAAAAAGTATACACATTTTCACAGTAAATATCTATTTAAAATACTATTCAAAGTTGGACAGAAAAACAACAGTAATGTGTAGTAAGATGTTCTGTAAACAGATATGACTCACATACATTATGAAAACGTTGCTACATGACAGTAAATCAACAATGAACAAATGAAGCCAAGACTATCGAATGATGTTCTGTAAACAGAACGTGACTCACATTACGTTGCTAACAAAATGGAGCCAAGATTATCGTTTAAACAGCGGAAACAATTTTGAAGTGGTACTGGAAAACCGAGAATGTTGTTGTTAAAGTTAAAAGGCAATGGAGACGTGTGTACAGAACAGAACCGCCAACGCCAGTAACAATTGCACACATTCGAGACAAATTTGAGACTCGTGGTAACGTATGCGATGTTCACAAGGGCAGATCTGGGAGACCTCTTACAGCAACAAGCCGCGCAGTGGGTCCAAGGCACTATCTAAGACACTGGATAGGACGACGAGGTCCGATTGAGTTTCCACCGCATTCTCCGGATCTAACTCCGTTTGACTGGCATCTATGGGGAACTCTTAAGGATGTTGTATACCGTAGAAAACCAGGTACAGTGGCAGAAATTGAAATTGAAATTCAATTGAAGAAATTGAAACGGCATGTGCTGCAATCACTGAGGACATTTTCGCAAACATTCCTTAATCAGTAGTTGAACGTACTCAGAAGTGTATCGACGGCAATTTTGGGCATTTTGAGCAACTGTTGTAACTGTAAAAGTCTAAGTCATCAAAGTCTAATGCTCATCATTTTCTGTTTGTGTGAACTCAGTTTTGTTATGTTAATACATTTTGAAGTGTGTATACATTTTTTGGCCCCCTCTGTATGTATAAAAAATGACTGAAGATGAATTTGATCGAAGAATCGAGTTTAGCGAGATAATGTCCCAGAGACCAAGAGTATCACCTGAATTACTAAGAAATATTTGCATTTCTGATGAGTGCACATATTATCTTAACGGTTCTGTAAGTCGACATAATTGTACGTACTCGAATGATGATAAATCATGTATTTTTGAGGAAACAGTAGTGCTTTATACTTAGAAATGTAAGATGATATAAATTTTCTCAGTAATGAAACATTGAAAATCAGGAAGATGAGAACGATAGAGCTGTTTTAAATGAACGATTTCGTGTATGATGGGCCACCAACACATCATACATAGAACGTTCGACAGTGACATTTTTAATTGATTTATTTACGGACGTTTTTTAACATCTGAGGTCATCAGCGTCCCATTCTATTCAGGGTGTGAAACAGCCGACAAATTTTTCTCAGGTGCCTCTTCTTTAAGGCTTGAGGCTTTAGTTCCCTTCCGAAGGAAGCCATCATACTTAGGATTTTTACACCCGAAAAAAATCTATCGATCCTGGGCGGATTCGAACCCGCGATCTTGGGTTTAGAAGGCAAGTATGGTCACCAATATACCACCAGGACCGACAACAGTGACTCAATAATACATTCCCGAATAGATGAATTGGAGAAGAGAGAATATCGAATGGCCTGCAAGATCCTCTACTTAAAGCCCCGTAGATTTCTTTCTATGGGGGCGCCTAAAATCGCTTATTTTTAAAACACAGCCTGCCACAGTTGAATAAATCTAACAAAGGATAACCTCAGCTTTAAGGAATATTCATAAATACGTGTTTACGAACATTACACGAACTTTTGAAGATAAACTATTTTTTTTTTTGTAAAGAACGAAATGGAAAACATCATTGATTAACGATAAACAGCGATTAGTTTTAAAAGTAATTTCCATTGTTACGTTTACAAATATGAGAAAGGTAAACAAAAGAAACCTTATATTATATTTAAACTACGTTTGTATTTTGTCAAATTCAAAGCAAGTCTTTCAATGTATTAACTTAATAATTTTTTCAAACTTCTTATTATTTTATAAAATAATGATTGGTTTAATGAACAAATGTTCCAAACAAAACTTGTTTGCTTTTATGTCTAAAACCAAAATCTGTTAAAAATTGAGGTTTCCATTAAAGAAAAAAGATCTTGAAATGACCTTATGCATTAAATAAAACGCATTTAATGTAATTTTTGTTCCTCCTTAAATGAAACATTCACCACACATTGTTTTCTTGAAAACGTGTTGTTTTCTAGATAATTTGCTGGAAAGTTAAAAACATCCTGAATATATAAAAGAGCTACTAAAGAGCTCTAGAAGGCCCTTGCCTTGCACGGGACATAAGTGGCTAATTCGTTCATTATTTCATTCATGTATAACCTAAAGTTCTAACAAACCACTTTACGGTGGTCTGGATTATAAATTAAACATGACACATTTGCTTAAAACAAAGAATATTAGAAAGCAATAAATCACAGCAGCTAAGTTATCATATTCTACTGATATCGCGCTTACAGGTTTGATTATATCCGTCCTTTCGAAGAAGCCGTCCTTACGGCGTGTCCAGAAGGTGAGGTGGCCCTTTCCATGTGTGATGAGCAAGTTATCATCCAGTGGATGGAAAGCAGCTCCTGTCAGGTCATCCTGGAGCGTCTGCAAACAAAATGTAACAATAGTTACCTCCCACAACTATCATCCTATATCTTGGAGCCAAACATTCCATTCATTTTATTTCCGATAATGAGATATTTGATACAAAATGATGCAAATTATAATGACGCGCAAGGAAATGCCCAATATCGCCGTCGTCATTAACTCTCTGTCTTGGAAAGTTGTATTTAAAGTCTTCAAACTTAATATTATCAAATAAGTATTTTCTATTTATGCTGTTCTTCTGTAGAATGTCCGAATTATAGAATTACTTTTCTTATAACTGAAAACAGGAATGTGTCAGTGCAACAACTTCTATAATACAATATTGTTTATGAAAGAAGTTTAATATTGCGTACATGCAATTATTGATCGAAGTTGTGAGAGTGGAATTGCAAAGGAGAACTTGGCCATCAACAGAGCTGGCGATTGGCGCGGCCTTGGCTCGTGGCTTGTGTTCAGTTGCGGTCGCAAACCAAAAATAATTATCTGGATATAACTAATTAAAAATATTATGCTCAGGGAGAAAATATTTCCAATTTATGAGCACTAAGATTGTACATTTAGTGGAAGATTTTGAGATTTCATTTACTATTTATTATATAGAAGAAAATACAGATAAAATGCCACAAGGTATTAACACGCAGGTAATGTGACAAAATATTGTAATCATCCCCTTTGTTAAGTTTAATAATCTTCCGCTCTATTTATATTCGGTGAAAAAAGTGTTCTTATCTTAAGAAGCAAGCCGTAAAAAAAAAGAAAGATAAGAAAAAAAAAGAAAGAAAAAAGAAAAAATCTAACATGTATTGAAGCTTAGTAATGCAGTAGTTGCCGAACAGAACTATTATGCCATGAAAAACCAATCCTATGGGTAACAATACACAACAAATAAATTACACTGTGTTTGCGCTATAATACTTTGAATTACCATTTATTTTGACGTAATTTTTATTTAAATTTCATTTGCATATAGCTATAACGAAATCAGAATCCAAACTAAAGGTTCAGCAGTTAATCTAGACCAAAGAAAGTTTAAGATAATTGCTTTGGTTTTTGCCCTAAAACATAAAAATGAGAAATGAAAGAGGAAACTGTTCTCGCATCACGTTTATTCTCCAACATGTATGCCATAAAACAGTGCACTGGCTCCATTTGCAAGAAAATTTGCACGCTGCACATAATCCTACAATTTGCAACGAACTTATTGACTTAAAGATAGCTTATTGTGTCCCTTAAGGACAAAGACCTCCCAACAAGTAGGGAAAGTTCGCTAATGGTGAGCTATTTCTCGCTAGTTGTTCGTATACTGTTTGAGACACTCTGACTGATTTGTTCTTTGGTTACTCCATTTCTCACTTCACTAGTTGCTTCTCGAGAGATTTCCATTTTTCTCTTCCTCTAGCTACTGTTGGCCAATCTGGACCTGCATGTTCTTGAAGAGGTCTGTTCATCTTCTTCTGGTTCTACCTGTGTCCTTTTTCCTATCCGGGAGTCCCACATGGAGATCTTGTAGGTTCACCTCACCTATTGTCCTGCATTCTTGCGACGTGACCGCTCCATTGCCATTTGCTTCTGGTAGCTATTTGTGCGATGTCTGTTGTATGAGATAACTGGTTTATTAATACTATAGGTACTTTGTCCTTCAAAGCTATTCCCAGGATCTTGCGTTGCATTTTTCTTGGGCATATTTGAATTTTGTTTCTTTGTTTTCTGTTAGTGACCATGTTTGGCACCCATATAGTTATACAGGGTATACTGATTTCAAGCGTCTGAAATCTGATTATCGTAGTTAGTGTTTGGTCTAACGTAAGGGCCCAAAATGCTCTCCAGGTTAATGAGATCCTTCTTGGTCTTCTTTTTCTATTTTATTACGGAAGGAAATCTGATGTCTAGGTATGTACGAGTATATTCGCTCATATATGTGAGGACTGTTCCATATATTTTTATTGGGGTTTCGGGTCCGTTTGAAATTAACTGCGTCTTCAGATTGTTTAGTGACAGCCCTGCATTTTTGCTATGCTCACATAATTCCAGCATAGTTTGTAGTGCTTTCGGTGTTTTGGCCAATAAGACCAACAGACAAAGTTGCGTCCAATTGAAGGTTATGTTAGGTTAACCGTACAAGCGGTATGTTGTACAGATTCTGATTTCCGACATCTTATCCGAAGAGGAATTTCACTGTGCTCCTCGTGTGTTTCATGAGGGAAATAATCCATTACTAGAATTGAATGACAAAAAATTCAAAATGTGATTTCGCTTAGCAAAAGATGTACAGATGCTACATTCCCCATTACAATCACAAACTAAGTTAACTTATGCTTTGAATTCGATATTCATTATATCACTAACTTTAAGGTTCTATGGGACAGGGAATTTCCAAATAGTATATTAAAAGAGGAGAAAGGAACGGCCAGAAAACCATCCATCAAGTCGCTACACCAGTAGAAGTTCTGAGACCTCAGTTTATTAAAGGACAAACCGAAAAGAGTGATGTAAAGAAATTGATGCTAGGCTTCTATCACATTTGCAACTTTTGTGGAGTTTTTAGGTGCCGTAGACTGCACATATACATATCCATTATGTCGTCTGGGGGCTATAATGCAAATGTCTTCAGAATAGAATTGCTATACACTTTAGCTATCTCCCCCATTTACGTTCTTTATCCTTATTTGAGATCTAATATATTTTTTTAAAAATTATTTCCTGATATTTTAGCACAAAATTAATAATATTCGTCTCACGTTTGTTAAAATTTACCCCTTGTATCTGCTTTGACTTTTCCTTATCCACGTTTGAAGACATATTAAGAGAGAGAGGGGGGGGGAAGAATAATTATTGATTTTCTTAGGTTAAACAGTTGAACATCAACTCGCTCTAAACACGAGTTTCCCTATTATTTCGCCATGTTGTCATAGGTTTCACAGTTATTGAAAATTCGAGGTTACGTAGTCAGAGGTTCTTTTTAACAACCAACCTCTAGTTACTATTTAAATTTCAGTTAAAAGTAGTCTCCAGTTAGTAAATTTTATACAACTGACCCTTAGTGTTTATAAGTGTAGTATGTAACGAAATATTCGAGCGGACGAACCTGCCATATTTCAACAGGGAAGAAAAGCCTTCTTGCCCCAAAAATGAGATTATAGATCTCCAATCGCGATATAAGAGCCGTGTACTGTGTGGATAATTTACAGAGGAAGACAGCGGCATTGAAACGCCAGAGGGATGTTAGTTAAGCGTCTGCCGGCCAAATAATTTCCTGGAGCCAGATAATGTATTCAGGTGCTATTTCCCATTGATACTGCGTGCTGCTGCATTGCCGACCGGCCGGCCGGCCGTTGCCTTGACCTCATTTGCCGGAAGCTCTTGACGGGAGACGATCGTTGACCTTGCATTCGTTTTATCACGTGAAGTTCCCCAGACAAGAATGTTTTCTTTCCCTCTTCGCGCTTTGATTTATTTTCCAAGGCGTTGCTAATTATTTCATTCCTTTTATTTTCTCCTTTAATTTTTTTGTTTTTTGAACTTGCTGCTGTGCTTTTACTTTGTGATCTTGATACTAAAGAATAAAAGAATAAAAATTAGGAGTCAATTCACAACTCCTAAAGCACCAGCGTGTTTTATTCATTGAACTCGCGGTTTTCTTTTGGATGTGATTATTAGATTAAAACAAACAGTTTAATATTTAAGTTAATCCATAATCTACGTCTTCTATTTCTTCTTCCACAAGGTATAGGCCTGTCGACCTATTCCGTCCTCATTTAAACATATCTCTCCATCTTTGACCGTGTCTTCCTACTTGGCGATATCCTATAGGTTTATAATTAAGCAACATTTTTGCTATCAGTTCCTCTCTCATTCTTAATATATGCTGATATCAATTATTTTTATTTCATTATTTTTTTCATTTATACCTGTTTTCGAATTTCTTTATTTCTTTGTTTGTCTAGAAGAGTAAATCCAGTTACTACTCTTAAAAATCTCATCTCTGCAGTTTCTATTCATTTCCTGTCTGTCCTATTCATGGTCCAGTTTTCACTTCCATATGTTGCCATTGGTACTGTGATTACTTTGTACAATTTAATTTATGTTGCCTAAAGATTTCAGCAACCAAGGCCAAATAAATGACTTTTAAAAGGAATAATAATGTAAGAGAGTTATTAATTAAGAAATAATAGTTTTGGCTATCTAGATTATGATTAGGTTTTAATGTATCGTACAGTAAAAAGTAAGATTTTAATAAACTAAATAAATTAAGACAATGTGTGCTTTTGAAGTCTTGTTCTTTAAAGTTCTCCCTATTGTTGATGAAATTACATATTTACATTAATTCCATTACCATTTAGTCATTGTAACCAACACCGAGATCGTTTAAATATTTGTAAAGACTGTTTTACTTTTCTAACAAGCACACCTTGTTCCATTTTACAGGAACAAAAATTTACCTAAAAGGGGGATAAGTGCAGTTTAAAGTTAAAACCTGATACCCTATCCCTCACTCACATAAACACTTTAACTAATGTTCACTCTTGTATTCAAACCATTACATAGCTAGTGAAGACAGTTGCTTTGTTTCCATGTAACAGCTATTTAGCATGCCACGGTTACCAAATTCATTACTATTGCCTTCCTCTCGAGGGAAGACATGCATAGCGCAAGGTGTTCCGAGAAAGTAATTGGTTCTATGTGGTATACACCCACTAGAGTCTTATATTCTGGAATTGTTATCGTTGGGTAGCTGATTTGCTGATAGCTTAAGTGACAGTGCTATGGGTTACAGCATTTAGCATTTAGAGACCGGCTAACAAATACAATAAAATGTTTAATATCAAGAGGTTTCAGGGAAGGGTTTTCTATAATGGATAATATATTCGTTTTAATGACGCTAATAGATTTAGACACTTAAAAAAAAACGGAGTAAATTATACAATGTATTTGTTGATAAAATAGTCCTCGACAGTGTTCAGAGAGATGCTGTGTAGGTAAAATTGTGCGAGAAAAGTGTCTCCATATATACAGCAACGTGAAATTCGGCGTTAAGATAAACTAAAACACTATATAGGGATGTAATCAGCCAGAAGAGTTGGTCAGTTCTATCTGCGTTATGGTTTAATTTATTTACAGATAATATCTCTGGTGCCCTGTTAGCGGAGAAAATGAATGCCCTTGCAGTTAACAGTACGTGCATTCCTGTATTTTTGTATGCCGCTGATCTAATTCTTTTATCTCTAACAAGAGATGGTTTGCAGAAAGGTATTCACATCCTAGAAGTGTATTGCCTGAAATGGAATATGGTACTAAATGCTAACAAAACCAAAAAAATGACTTTTAAAAATGGCTACGTGTATGGCAGAGATGAAAAATAGTACTACAGTTGACAAGAAATATAAAATGTTAAAGTTTTTATTTTTTGGGAGTAACCTTTAATATAAGTAGAAAATGAAATAAGCACTTCAATTATTAATTATAAAGCACTAAGTCAACTAAATGAGCTACTACATGTTCTTACTTGCGTTTCAGATATACCAGTAGATACTCTAGAGAGGATGTACAATGCTATGATTAAGTCTGTTCTGTTATATGAAAGTGAAATATGGGGATGGGGGAGATCTGAACACGTAATGAGGGAGGTGGGTTGCTATGAAGACAGGGTTAATAGTAAAACAAGGACGGTGAAATACTGACTTAGGTTAATGCAGGGATATCAGTCCACACATCGCGCTAAAAGCTATAGACACCAGATCCAAAATATAACATCAACGCTTTGGGCTTCAGAGGTGGAAAGAGGACTCAGGGGAATAGGCCTGGGTTCAATGTGGCAATGAAGCAATGAAAATAATAATAAAAATGCATAGAAGAAGGGTAGAACAAAGCTAGAGGATATCAGCAGGCAGGAAATCAAGGAAGCATGTAACAAAAACTTTTCCTTGAGCCTATAGAATGAAATTAAATTAACCTGAGGTAAAGAGGCATATCGTATGTTCGTTCCAGGCAGAAAGACAAGATCAGGAATGCCCTAGTTTAACCTGGGAAGTTGCAAGCTAGAACATTAACGGCTAGTTCTAGAGGAGAATCTACCCATGTTGTGGCGGGGATGAGCAATGGGTACCTATTCTGGCCGAATATATCCATTGGGGAATACCTGAGAAAAACGCTGTTTCCAGAAAAAGAATTAAGGGACTGAATATGTTTGCGAACCATACTAATTGGTTGAGTATAAACATTTTCCTAGCCACAGTGCGCAAAGCTAGAAGAAATTTATTTTATAGTTACAACGCAACAACTAGTGTAATTATAAATAATATGCAGGTTACTTCTACTCATATATCTGTAAATGACGTTCTTCTCATTTTGAAAACCTTAAGTTATTTATTATTATTGCTTTATATTTATATTACTTTTTCCTCTCTTATTGTGTACCATACTTAAGCATATACGATCGACGACTCGTGTATAAAATATATTTGTAATATGTATATAGAATTTTATAACAAAACAATATAACAATAAAGATACAACTATTACTGCTAGTACAACTTCTAATGCAACATATTAAAACTCTAGCCCATTGGTATAAAATACTACCCGGATTTATGCTGCTCTATGCAAACATTTTCACAATTTTCATAATATTATGCACTATTAATTAATTTTAGTTGCCTTTAATTTTTTTTTTTATTTTCCATAGCTTATTATTCAGAATAATCTTAAAAGCCTTATACAATGTACGAAAGTGAGATGGGTTCTTAAAGTAGGTTCATCTGAACATGCACCGAAGAAGGTAAATACTACTTCATACCTGGGCAAGTCCGCTTGAACCACCATGCAGTTACTCATGCGATAAAATAGACGATTCCGTATGCTAAAAACTTTTCGCCTGATGAGAGAGGGTTATTTCCTTAATTTTTCTTGCTTTTATTAATCTGCAGTGATGTAAATGCTGTGTTCTCTAATGTTACTGACCCTAAAGTCGTTTAATTAGGTCGCGCGTGACGGGTTGAGCTTTGTTACATCGAGTATCATCTGTTAGATTGATGGCTGCATAAGCTGGGTCTTTTGTTGACCTCTTTTAGTCTTATACGCTTCCAAAATCTATATATACGAGGGTAGATCCAAAAGTTTCCGGCCTAACCATTTTCTAGGTACGATAAAATCAAAAACTATATTTCACTTTTCAATATAGTTACCATTTTTTGCAATACACTTCTGAAATATTTGAATTAACATTCGATCCTCCCCCCACCCACAAATAGTTATAAGTTTTGTCTGCAAATGGGCATAAACAGCATCTATCACTTCTAAGTCACACTTAAATTTCCTTCCCTGAAGGTCCTTCTTGAGTTTTGAGAAGAGGAAATAATCACTGTCCATGATCTTTTTGGTTGACTGAGTGACCTTGGCCCTTAGAGGCGGCGTTTCACCAGGTTTATGCCACTCCATTGATTCTCTTTTGGACAAGGGATCATAGTAGGGGACCATAGTTTCATTTCCTGTAACAATGGCTTGCAGAACTCGCTCGTTGCCACGACAGAGCTTCAAAAATGTATGACAACAGATGACTCGTTGCTGCTTTTGGACTGAGGAAAGAAGTATAGGGACCCATCTTGCACTAACCTTATTTATGTTTAAATGTTCATGAATAATTCAAAGGAATGTTGTTTTATAAAGACCAAATCTTGCTGCTATATCTGTAACGTTGAGCCGCCGGTCTTCCATAATTTCTACTTCCATAAAAGCAACGTTTTTAGAGGGAGTATCTCCAAGGGCCGACCTGCAAGCTCTTCGTCTTCAATGCTTTCTTGACTCAATGGAAAAGGTTTGGCCCATTGTTTTACGGTAGAATATGAGGGGGATGTTTCCCCATATACACCGTCCAATCGATGTTTAATTTCATTTGGAGTAAGTCCTTGTTTTGTGAAAAACTTAATAACAGCTCGAAACTCCATTTTGAACATGTCACAATCTTACACATAGCCTTCTTTATGCAACTATATCTGAACAAGTGAACACAGTGGAGCGGAAGTTACAGCTGCAATTATTTACTTAACAGATAAGGTATGCTGCCAGATAAGTGTTTTGTGAAGGCGATAATTCTTATCGGCGAAGCCGGAAACTTGTGGACCTATCCTCGTAAACCCTGGCATCTAGGTAACGCGAAGCCATAACCTTTTAAGGAACCTGTACAGCTGTAGAAATAAAAAAGAATGGAATATTTGAAGTTGGCTAAAATACCTAAGGCTTGCTTTTGAGGATATCGGAATTACATGGCAGAAATCTGCCAGTTTATTGTTCTGGTTTTTGTGATTTTACTTGTTGTTCGCAAGAATAAATATGAGATTGGTTTTTAAGCCTCATGAACCCTTCAAGAGCCATCCTTAATATTATATGGAAAAATTACTTTCCAATTAAGGCGTCAACTTGGGAGAGGAGTAGGAAGAAAGAATTCGAGTGCTGTTTTAATATTACAAATGACATATACAGATGTTCAGCTAAGAACAGTCAATATTAAAATTACATATAAGATTAATGTTAAAAATGTGCTCACCGCAACTTTGCCAAGGAGATGTCCCCATTGCCATTGCCACACGGACAAAATGCGTTCTCTGCCGGCATCAATTGCTAGAACGTAGCTTCCTCCATTCTGTAAACACAACACTCTGTATCCACGACGTAGTTCCCAAAATAAAACTAATTTTGTAATAAATGTATCACTATAAAATATACAATAGTCCATTAGGATGAGTATAACATAAAAAATCTGTGCAATATGTGGCAGTCTACTCTCTGTGCATGCAATGAATTAGTGATTCATTAAATGAACTGAATATTTAATTAAAAACACCATTAGAAATACATCTGTTTATCTCTCTGTCTATAAACATTTGCTCATTAGGAATCACCAGGAAAAGTTATTAGGTACCAACTAAGTAAAATGGGCTATTTAATTAGATCACATTTATTTTTAAAGTCTCCTGTCTCTGAAAGAAAACTACAGCGCCTATAAACCTAGGGAACAATAACATGTTTGCAGAACCTTTTACTCCGTTAACAATAATTGGATAGCATTGGTCTAGCTCTTAAAGTTCTAGAAGGCATTATTTCTTTCATTATTTCTTCTTGAATTTGAGAGTTGTCCATCAATATAGAATGTATGTCAACATTTTGGAAAAACATTCCTTGCATACAGAGGTTGCAAATATGTTATATGAACATGGGTCCGAAAATGCTTTATTTCCTTGTTAGAGCCCTTTATCTACAACTGCGCTTCCACGGTGTGATATGCAAGATAGAATGCCAGCATAACTGTCTTGTGGCAATAACCCCACAACAGAACTGTTGCTTAATACGTACAGTTGGTACTGATTAAATGAGGTAGTGGTGTTGTAGCTACTCTTAGTTCCTAGGTGCACGTTGTTGTGGTCGTTCTGTATCACTTAGTCCGCTTGCTATGCTACTCACTTAATGGTTTAATGTAGCACCGACCACGTAGTGTCAGTTCTGTGTGTTTACGAACCTCGTGCCAGGTACAGTAAAATGAGGTATTCAAATGAAAAGTTGGCAGATGGTCATATGATCTATGGCTTAACCGAAGGTGCAGTCTTCGTGTTCGTAAGGCTGCCAGACAATACGAGATACTCCGGGGATGCATTAACGCATCAGGGAGTTTGTGACGCTGGGATGATGGATGTATCCATGCTAACAGAGGACATTTTGAATATTTCATACGATTTTCTGTTTTCCACAATTCTGTTTTTTAATATTCTGCTATATTGTGCAAGGGGCTCTAACAAAGAAATAGGCCCTAATTTTCAGAAACTATTTTATTTATACCATGAACATTTATGTGGTTAACCTAAGCAAAAATTAAAAAATAAATTAATTAAAATCGCTCTAACGGCCATAATTTTTGTTTTTTATCAACAAAACTTGGCATATTTCATTAAAATAAATTAATAAAAACAATTTCTGAAAACCAGAGCAATCGGGCCATTGGGAATGGAGAATATTTCTGTTATATTTCTCTATTGTAGTGAATATAAAGATAATACCAAGGGCTCAGTTCATGAACATGATTGTATTTAAAATTTTTTAAAAATACCACTCAGCATAGCTTTGTGTGTCAGTAATAATATCTTTCATTTAATTAATAGTATACTATTAATTTTTGTGATTATATCTCAACAACAACAACAACAATAATAATAATAATAATAATAACAACAATTTCCTAAATGTGGTCTCTCTTTTGAGGTACTTAAAATTGCAAGATTAAGATTTCTAATTTTGTTCTCCTAATACTACACAGTAATATGCCATAACTGTTTTCGTTAATTGATACGGCCATAAATTGGATTTTACTATATTCGTTTTTAAAGTTACTCTGCTAGGTGAGAAATTCACTTAGTGCATGGCGGAATTTTATTTCGTTTCCCAAAAATAGTAGTAGGTGACTAAGGAAAAATATATTTTTGGCAATGTTCGTTTCCGAACCAAGATTGACATTGATTCGGCGCAATAAATGATTTATTAGAGCAGAAAGTCTTCACTTATTGTATGAATCATAGGAAAAATTTAAGGTATGCTTTCTGGTGTTCTTGTACACTTTCGATGTGACTGATAAATAGTTGGTACCTTTCTGTGCTTTAACTGGTAGTCCAAATAGATAAAGAAATAAAGCAGAAATGTGTATCGCAGCTAAAGACATTAAAATATGCTCTTAGCTGAATTCTATCAACTTTGACTGCAGTTTAGAGTTTTATTTAACCAGGAATGTAAAAAATATGTAAAAATGTTAAGATATAAATTTATCCAGATGTTGTAACTGCTGAATATAATAATAATAATAATAATGATAATAATAATAATAATAATAATAATAATAATAATAATAATAATAATAATAATAATAATAATAATAATAATAATTTGAGGGTTTAATGGCTAGTTTATTGTGCAGTGGAAACCACAGGTAGTAAACTGCCATGTTACTGTATTTTTATAACTTATTTCGAACTTATATTTTCACATTAATGAAATCAATTTCATATTTTCGGAAGTTTTGATTGGCTTATGCATTTTATTAACGCTTTTTATGGTTTACCAACCTCCATCATTTAAAACATTTAACTTCTATTTTACCCCCTTTGTTATTAGAAAGGAAATATCCATACACCGAATGCCATATCCACAGCTTGTTAGAGAACAGCAGTTGTCTAGAAATTACCTTTTAGGCTTATTTTGTTAAAATAACAGTCATATATTTTAATATTTATAGCTAACTTTATTCTTCTCCTTCTCTTAGTAGCCTACCGCATTCATTACCTATTTAATGCTAAATTATATTAACCTAATATAAGATTAAGTTTTACATTAGAGAGTTTTCTTTAAACACTTTACAAATACTGCACAAAGTACTGACCAGCTGGGAGAACGCCACCGCGGAGACGCCGACCTCGAACTCGCCCATACCGAACACGTACAGGGTGAGAAGCGTCTCCGTGCTCCAAATCCGAATGTGTGCCTGGGTCTTTCGATTCCTTCCGGCGCGCTGTCCGGATGCGACCATCTCCCGTGATGGATGGAGATCCATGCTGTAAAATATTTACCATGTCAAGGCTATTCAGGGTTGTGAGTAATTAGCTACGGGTGTTTTTTCTATCAAGTAAACGTGTACTCATTTATAGGCTTCATGTGATGGAAGCCCTTATCTATTTAGTTGTGAAATTCCAAAGTGTGTTTTTATTTCTACGCGCTGGAACTGAAAGTTTCTCGTTGATTTCAATGGTTTATATTTTTGGGGTTCTTAATGCAATTTGTTAATGAAATTAGCCCAAAGACCATTTGCGCCTAAGCCTATCTGACTTTCACCTTTTCATTGCGAGGGAAAATTCAGAAAAAATAAACACCTTACCCGGGAGATTTCTTAAATGATATCATTGGTACTCTGGGCCTGCTGGGTCAGCCGTCCCTTGGACAACTTAGAAAATCAGACGGTCAAAGCAACGACACCTCACTAGATTATTATATCAGTTTTTGAGATCGTCATTCTTTATATCTACTTAATTGCTCTCACGACACCCAGTTCCAAACCCAAACTCTTGTAAAAATTTCTTTAAATTCCCAGGATTTCATTTTCACTATATTATAAAAAAATTCTGCAACTAAACGAAAATTTACAGATGCTACAGTTGTAAAAATTGCTACACCTTGAAGGAATGCTGGTAAGCATGTGGAACTTAACAACAACGCAAAAGAAGGCATGAGTGCAAACGATCAAAACTGCAGAGTGATTGCGAATGCCTGAGCTCAGCAGCGATGTGATAGGATATAAACAAAGAGCTGTTGAGAAGCAAGATTAAAAACCACGATAGATGAAGGATCGTCTTGAGTCCTGCACTTCACCACATACAGCTCGAAGCATCCTCTCTTAACTCCTTGCGAGCGTTCAACAGATCTGCAGCACAAAATTGCTAAAACACGGTATCTGCTCCCTTGTCCATTAATTGCATATAAAGATAAAGAAGTCTATTGTACCCCTTAAAGGCAAAGGTCTCCTAACAAGTAGGGAGAGCTCGCTTTTTCCTAACGTGGTGAACTATTTCACGCTAGTTGTTCGTATGCTGTTTAAGACCTGACTGATTTGTTCTTTGGTTACTCCATTTCTTACTGCGCTAGTTGCTTCTCGAGAGATTTTCATTTTTCCCTTCCTCTTGCTACTCTTGATCTGCATGTTCCTTGAAGAGGTCTGTCCATCTTCTTCTGGGTCTGCCTTGTGTCGTTTTTCCTATTCGGGGGTCCCACGTGGAGATCTTGTAGGTCCATCTATTGTCCCGCATTCTTGAGACGTGACCGCTCCATTGCCATTTGCTTCTGGTAGCTATTTGTGCGATGTCTGTTGTCTGAGACAACTTATTTATTAATACTACAGGTATTTTGGCCTTCAAAGTTATTTCCAGGATCTTGCATTGCATTTTTCTTGGGCATTTTCTGTTACTGACCATGTCTGGAACCCATATATTAATATAGGGTACACACGTTTCGAGCGTCTGGAATCTGCTTTTCTTAGTTTGTTTGGTCTAACAATATAAACTTACGAGCCCAAAATGCTCTCCAGGTTAATGAGATCCTTCTTTTTACTTCTTTGTTCATTTTATCATGGAAGGAAATCTGTCGATTCGCTCATCGCTTACAAGGGTCCCAAATTATACAGTATCTGTAAGCAGCTATAGTTGAAGCCACAGGTCACCAGTGAATAAATCCACAGACAGATATTTCTGACAATTGACGAAACTAAGCGGATGGTAGAGAAGTGCTGTATGTTTCAAGGAATTATTTTAAGGATGTGGGCATTCTAGCCTACCCAAGGCCCACTGCTCCGGTGTCCGAGGCGATGACTTTTCAATGTGGAATTCAAGGAACTTTGTGCCGCAAAACTCTTTTTCTTTTAAGACAAGATGAGATACTGAACCTCACTCCACTCCTCTTCTTATCCATCTCTTTCAGCTAGGCGTAGTTTGGTGACCATATGTTCAGTCAGACGACATGACAAAGCCCCTCCAAGGTAGAATGCCCATCGAAACCGGCGATGAACGCAGGTGAAATGGACATTACAACTGCCATTCAAGAACAAGTCGGCAACTCTAATAGCTGAACTGTTTTAAGAGATTTAACTCCCAGCCGGTCGCGTCAGAAAATGAAGTGTGTGTGTGTGTGTCATCTGACACTCCGCCCTGCCCTCATACTTTCCTGATGCATCCATTACTCTATGGAGCAACAGAAAGAATCTGTAAAGAAGACCAAAGTTTCTCCGATATTTGCAGGCAACGTTTCAGATTATAAGTTTGTTATGTGGCAGGTGGATGTCACTATTTGAAACAACGTAAGGTGGGAAGAAACCGCACGCAAATAAGGCTTCAGAACTACTCCACCGAACACCATAGGGCAGTAATCGACTTTCAACATGAGAAAATTTCTCATCATACGCTCAGTAGACAACATAAAGTGCATAAATGGCTGACATTTTACCCTCCGTGCGAATGCAAGGCGCAAAGACATCTCTAAATTGTCTCACTTAATGCATTCCAGTTAGAATCAAGTTATAATTGTTCAAGGCTGTTATTCTGGCAATAATGTTGTAAGAAAGCGAAGTCTAAGTCTAAGACGGCTATCCCCATCCACCGTACTCGCCTGATTTGGCACCCTACGACTTCGCTCTGTTCCCCAAACTGAAAATCAAGTGAGAGGGCGTTGGTTCGACACAATTGAGAGAATTCAAGAAGAAGCGCTGTCTGTACTAAACACCCTCAAAGAACACGAGTTCCAAGATGCACTTGGAAAATGGCAGAATCTCTGGAACCGGTGTATACATGTGGAAGGGAACTACTTCGAGGGTGACGGCGGTCATTAGTCTCAAAGTAAGTTTTTGACTAGATGGCAGCACCAGATCCGAATATTCTGGATACCACCTCGTACGATTTGTTGGTCTGAATTTTAATAATCTAGCCATATCATAATTAGTAATGTACATTTCATTCTTCTCACATGATTCCTTCTTTGGCGCAATTTTTACAACCAGTAGTATATAAAATGTACACAAAATTACTGGTGAGGTGCTGAATTTTCAAACTGAAATTTCCCAGAGTATATATGTGCATTTTTATTAATGAAACGAAATTAAATGTAGAAACGTTTGTTATGAAATTTGTATTATTATTTAATTATTAGCAAATTATTAAATAGAATGTGTGATAACAATTACCATTGATAACTCACCACTGTATGTCTTCTGTGTGGCCGACATAATGTCTCTGTGTATCTTCGTCCCTGTCATAGAGGACTGCGATAGCTGCTACAAAGTAGAGAATTTCTCCTGTAGGCAGCACCCAGAGGTTCCGCTTTGAGTCTGTCCCTCTGTATCCAAACCTGCGGTCTTTCGTCAAGGAACTCTAGTCTTACCTGCTAGATGAGTATATTAGGCCCCATACAAAATGAAAATTAAATGTATCGTAAACTTAAACGTAAAAGCTAGATGCTATGTCTTGTAATGGAACCATTCACAATGAATCATGTAAACATAAAAATTAACGCAAACTTAGAAGCTTGCCAGATCCAAGGTTTTGGGTCTAAGTCTAACTTAAACATAAGAAATCAGCCAATCAGAACACAACTGCTCTGTTTGTAGAGCTCGATGGTATAATTTATCCGTACACGGAGCACGGAGCAATTCTTGCTGCTGCAAGTCCCGAGCGACGGCGGAGAGAGCCGAAGGCAATGACCCACAGATATAGCTAGACATGATGCTTTCAAGCGAATAGTACCAGCACGAATTGTGCTATAAATTGATGTTTCTGATTTTTTCCCCCTGCTGCAATCAAAGGAGATTTGTCCCCATTACAGTGATTTACCTGCCCCTATCAATTTATATTTACGAAAAATCACTGCGTCCACCGATTTATAGGATTTACCGAGGTTAGTGTTAGTATACAAATGAATTAATTAATTGCCAATTCCAATAAGAGCAGATTTGCCACCGTTACAATACTTTACCCTCTAACAATCGCCTATCAATTTATATTTAAAAGTTACGGAGGACAACGCATTGGTTACAGTGTGTTTAACAAAAACATAATATATGCAACATTTATATTGTTACAAGCGGCCATGCAGAGTAGTTTGGCTCTCTCCGCTGTCGCGCGGGACTTGCAGCAGCCAGCAGCAAGAGTTGCACTTGATTTCCCTGCTCCGTGTAAGGGCAAGTTATGGTAGAGAGAGCTGAAGATCAGTGACTCTGTAGACAGAATGGCGTCAATGGACAAAATATTAATTTCATTGTAAGAAAGCCATCCTTGCTTACATTACTATGAGCAAAACGCTACCGCAGTCTGTTTAGAAGTAGCAAATTTCAATCAGCTGTTAGTTGATCTTCGCTTGTTCGTACGTTTGCGTTTTTCATTGTGAATGCCTACAACTACTAAATTAATGTCTTATTTTATTATGTTTGCGTTTAATTTTCATTGTGAATGGGGCCTAATACAGAAGGTTACACTGGGTCTAATACGATTAAAATTGAACAGCGTCTCATAACTCTTTTTTCAGCTGGTTTAGCTTCCAAGGGATGGAGAGTATAGGAGGAAATTTAGGCATTTCTTATTTTTATACAAAGCAAACGAAACTTAGATTGGTTCTCAGCCTTCATTTGTAACTGAAACCAAGAGTCACATTTTGTTGCAACTGAGATGCTCTTGTTACTCAAACTATTTATTTGTGATGGCATATGAGAATTACCTTTTAAGTTGTTACAAACGACAACTAGGTGGTGCTATTGAGACATGTAATACCATTTTAGAAATAACTGGCATTTGATATGAAAAAAAGTTGCAGCTTAAACATTGACCGAGTAGTTTGTTTACAGTTAGTGATTAAACAAGGCAAACTTAGCATTTAAAAATTCACGTAAAAATTTCGTTATATGATATTTTTACCATATTAGTAAATACCTACTCAACAGAAATCGCTTCGTTCAACATTTGGTAATGAAGCACCGTCAGAAAATACTGTTTACAATTGGTTTGCAGAATTTCGTCGTGGTCGTGCGTCCGTCAATGATAAATTTGGTGAAGGTCTACCAAAATCGGTTGCCATTCCTAACAACATGATTGAAGAAGATCGGCATGTGACTTAAAGTGAGAGAGGCATCCTTAAGCATATCGAAGACTGCAGTACTTTTGATTTTGCATGAACGTTTAACTGTGAAAAAACTTCTGTTCCCGACACATTCCTCATAATTTGACCGAAGCTGGGGGGGGGGGGGGACCGCACGTATTAATTGGTATAATGAAATGCTCAAAAAATTCCACTGAGGAACTGCAAAATCCGTATACAATTGGATATACTCATGAACCGGAAACCAAGCAGCAATCCAAGATCTCACAAAAGTTGTTCGTTCACGAAGCACTTCCATCGTTTGTTTTTTCCGTAGTACTGGACATGTCGCAATCATTCCTTTAGAGGATCGAAAAACAGTTAATGCTGAATGTATACTACAATATGTTTGCAAGAAGTCATCAACGAATTCAGGAAAACAATCGAAAACGTCGCATCATGACAATGCCAGCTCTCAAACAGCACGTCGAATAGTTGAGTATTTAAAGGAAAACATGGAATTAATGCCTCATTGTCCGTATTCAGCTGATTTATTACCTAATGAATATTTCTTTCAGTATGTCAAAAAAAAAAAAAAGCCTGGACAGCGATTTTCATCACTTGAAGAGGCTGTTGAAGCCTTTAAAACTTTTTTTAAGATACCAACTTCAGAGTTCTAAAATGTGTCAATTGGTTTGAACATATGCAAAAGTGTATACATCTTAAAGGCGAATATTTTGAAAAACAATAAAACAGTTTGATTGTTTCTTTCGTATTTTTTGTACAACTTAAAAGGCAATGCTCATATGAGTTCCGTATTTCACTACTCTACATTTTCGAACCTCACTTCTCCACTACCCTCAGCGTAGGCTAGTCTCAGTTAACAATGACTGAGCCTGTACGTGAACTGGCATAGCACTATCATCAAGCCGAATAACAGATCATCTTTAAAACTAACTGAACATTTTGATATTGTGGGAGGTATGCAAGTTTAGAATCTGCTAAGGGCATATACAAAATGTGTAACTTGCTTGAGAAGGATACACCCAACTGAGGACCAGTCGCTTTTCTGGCGGAGTGTTGTCGTGAGGTGGATGGTGTAATGGAGGATAGAAGGTTCTTCTCATACCCCGAATGGTGACTCTGATGGGCTCCTCCACCAGAGCGTACTCTGAAACATAAAATGGTAGTCTGGCTCCTGTGGAGAGCCCTACTCACATCTCGTTCCAAATGCGTGTGCGGACAAAAAACGGAATGGTGGCTGTTTATTAGAAGTTAGCACTTCGTGACAAATGAGCTCCTTGATTCTGACAGCATTTTACGCTTAATTTGGAGAGGGATTGCTGGAGATCTTGCTATAAGTCAATTTACTGCAACATGGTAAGACACAGCGAGTTAAGTATCTGTGTGGCATTTAGCAATAGCAAATTTGAACGATACACTTATCTTCTATTACAATGTGAATTATTAAAAATCGGCAATATGCTTCATTTTGACTGTTTCCGAGCTGATGACACAAACTTTCAGAGATGATGGAGAAAGGAAAATGTATAAATTTGGGTCTAACAACTCAAACGGCGGAGTCGAAAGCTATAAGACAGTATTTTTGTGGGATACCATTTAACAATGGAATACGAGTACCTACGAATTGTTGTTTGTTTGAAGTAGTACACTGATTTCTTTACATGCAATTGCTAGCCCGACTAACATGTGAAAGTAATATTGAGGAGTGGGGACAGAAAACTCCATTACTGAAATGCAGATAGCGTGATGTGTATCGGACATGGTCAGTCCGGATGTGAACGTTGTTTGCCAGTTGAAGTGTACAGTCGATCAGCCTAGTTAAGTGGAAGTGTACGGTTGCGGAATATGCAGACATGCTTTTCGTGTACGGAGAAGTCAATGGGAACAGTGGGGAAGTTGTCGAGTAAAGTACTCTTGTAGGAGAAATTCAACCCACACCATGTTTTCACGACTGTTCCAACGTTTAAGGGAAACAGGGAAGTGATACTACAATACAACGATCGAGGAGAGAGCAACGCAGTATACGGACTACTGCCAGGGAAGAAGAAGTGCTTGCTGGGAGCCTTCACTCGCTACTCGATCAGTTGCACGTGAAATGTCGCGCACAGTAGTGTGTAAAGTAATACGGGAACAGCAGCTACATAGTCAGAAAGTGCCGCTTTGACTTCTGCTGGCAGGAGGTTCTGTTTTGTGGCCAGCTCGTTCACCTGATCTGACTCCACTTTATCTCTTCTTGTAGTTATGTGAAAAATCTTGTGTACAAGACACCAGTCGAGAATGAAGAGGATCAGGTGCCTATGACAATGTTCGAACGACACCGGGGCTGTTCCAACGGGTACAACGGAACTTTGTACGACGATGTCATGCCTGCATCGAAGCTGGGGGCGTCACTTTGAACATCCGTTGTGAATGTAGCACCCTGTGAGAGGTTTACAGATAAATAAAGGTACTAATCTACACACAACGAATTTCGCTTACAAGTTTGAACTCCGTCGCTTCCGGACCAGAGTTACTGGTCTCAAATTGATACATTCGAACTTCTCCATTATCCCTGAGAGTTTGTATCATCAGCTCGAAAATATTCTGAATATTTTCGTATATATGGAATAAAAGAATTGTTTTTAATTCTAAAGGTTTCCCAATATTTAATCAGTTTTGTATATGTATACGAGTCATACAAGTTATGAAAACAAGTTGTGATTAAATAAGAAAGTGACACACAAACGCCCTCAGTTAGTTTGGATCAACTTTGTATAGTATGGCGGAGAATGAATGAATGGAAGTTGATACAGTGTTATAATTGATAGGATGTCCGAGTGTGAGTACTGAATTTAGCAATACAAGAAATATTTAATACAATATAACGTGAAACATAAATAATCATCGTATTTGTAGTAAGTGTTTTAGAAATATGGTGTTATTATTCTCTCTGTGCTAATATCCTGGTTTTCAAGAAACCAGCGCCTATTTCTTTTACATTTTTAAATGAGCCATCAAATTACTAATAACGTTATAGGAATATGCAGGTGTTAAGCATAAGGCGAATGTATCGATAGCTCACACAGGATGTGGCTGAAATGTTCCGAGTCGCAACCTGTAAACTACCAGACTTGAAATATGGCGTTTCGTGATCGCCGGTTATTAAGTTGTTATTGAAGGGTTGTGGAAATTTGCGGACCCTCATATGACCTTGATTGAGGCACACGAAACTTTCTTCTCTAAAGAAATGTTGAGCTTTCAGGAACATGGATGTAGTTGCCAGTAATTTCTCTGTAATGGATATTTCAGACTAACATGAAAAACATTGAGACATAATTGGTGGGGGATGACGCGACTATCCCTTTCAGAAAAGTGATAAATAGTTCTGGGCTTTTAAAATTCTGTATATGAGTGTATGCGCTCTGCTCCTGGCTCACTTCTAATTGATGATCTAAATTATTTATTTCGGGATAAGAATGCCTAAGGCATATAAACTTATGTACGTAGTTTCGAGTTCATGAATTGCATTATGTCAGATCAACTGGGCTGATTCTCTACAAAATGAAGCATTTCGAGCAAAGAGTACTTGCGAATGAAGGAAATGCTATGTATGAAATTCATCAGTAGCTTCTGAAGCAATGTGCCTTGTCTTATGCTATAGTAAATAGACGGTGTCGTGAGTAAGTAACAGACTTTGCAAAGATGGGCATGGTGGTCACTGGAAAATTGTCACACTAGAAGAAAGCAGAAATAAACTGCATGACCTAGCGATGAATAATTAAGAGTTATTATAGAGGTAAAAATATTTAATAGAATAGTGTATATAATATTTTAATTAACAATTAAACACGAAAAAAAAATAGCTGCAAGTTGACTTCTAATGTTGACATACCGGGTGGAACAATAACAAGGTATGGCAAAACTTTCAGGACACATTCCTCTCATGTAGAAGAAGAAAATATGTTATTTGAACATGGGTTCGGAAACGCTTTATTTCCATATTAGAACTCATTTTCTACAACTCTTCATAGTGCATTAATCATGGGAAATACACAGGAACAGAACGTCCCAAGCATAGCACATGAAATTCTTTCTAGCATCAAATGTTCAAAATGCCCTCCGCTAGCCTTGATACATGCATCAACCCGCGTCGCTAGGCTTATGTATCCATGGAGAATTGCTTATTGTTTCGCAGCCTTCCACAATACGGGCACGAAGACTCTCTGCATCTTGTACGGGGTTCGATACACAAGAGTTTCAAATGTCCCCACAAATAAAAGTGTAGTGGGTTTAGGTCCGGAGAGGTGGAAGCCAGGGAATTGGTCCACCTCTACCTATCCATTTTCACGCAATCGGTTATTTAGAAGCTGACGGACATTTAACACTGAAATGAGTAGGAGCTCCAATGTGCATAAAGTTCATGTTTCGTCGTAACAGTAAAGACATATCTTCTAGCAGACAGGTAGAGTATTCTCTAAGAAAGCAATGGTAAGTTTGTGCATTGAGCCTGGGTGGAAGGACTGAAGCCTTAACAGTCGCCAACAGTACCGGCCCAAACATTGACAGAAAATCTTTGTTGATGACGTAATTTAATAGTTGCATGAGCATTCATGTCGGCCCGTCTTGCTGATTGAGAAAATTTACAATCTGGTCACGTTGAAACGCGCCTTCACCAAAATCAGGGTTAACACCTTGTTGAAAAGGTAATCAAATAATTGGAAGATCCAAAGAACGTGTGCTTTACACAATTGATGTTTATTGTGTCACATGACACCCATTAGTAATATTGTACCTTGCTGTACTGCCAAGACAACAGGAGGTGTTACCTTCTACTGCATTTTCTCCAAACACCTAACCCAGCATTAAGGAGAAAGCGACGATACTCGTTAGCAACGAACCTCATATCCTTCATAACGCCATGACGGATTTCCTTAACGCTGGTGAAGTAACATCCGCCATACTTATCTGATATGAGTTCTGATAAGAGATTATGATTCTCTTTGCCAAAATGGAATTAAAAAAACCACTTCAGGTCAAAATTCACTTCACATTACGTCAAAAGAAACGCAATCTGTGCTACAGATAGTCATTTCTGAACACAAATAGAGAGGGACGTGCCTTCTACAAGTGTAACAAACTGGTGGTAAACATGGGAGGCGATTGCATTCAATTGGTGTATTCTCTGATAATAAATTTATTTTAAACTGCCATACCTTTTTATTCAATCCTTGTAATTAAACATAGGCTTAATGTCAGTAGCATATATGTCGCCAATTTTTCACGGTTAGTTTTATGCAGAAAAAATTGCGTCTTTTCTCATATGATAGTTAAAAACATTAAATATAACATCGAAAAATAGGTGCTTCGATATGTAACACATAAATAAAAGGAGCTTTATCTGTCACAATGCAATTTCCAACAGCTACGATTCTTTTATGCCCACACGGAACAAGACACAAGTAAGACTCTGTGGACTATAGCAAAAGTCATATGAGATATCTACATAATAAAACAAAACTACAGCATGCATTAGTGTAGCTTCAAATATTAAAAAAAAAAAAAATCAAATTTCATGCAAGTGCATTACTTACCTTTGTGATTTTGTAAAAAAAACTATATATATATAGTTATTTATATAGTTATAGTTATATATAGGAGTCCCATAATGAACCCATTTTTAAATTAAGCGCCTCGTCGGTTTGTTAGGTTGCCGGACCTGAAGTTAAAGACTGTCATCTGTTATGTGTGTTGTTATCAGCTAAAATTGAGTAATATACCAAGGATCAACGCGTCCAGAGACTGAAAGTGCAGTTTAAATACGGTGAATGTTATGCACAGACTATTCAAAGACTTCGTCTATTTTTTGATGGACGAAATGCGCCTAACGTGTCAACAGTGCAGTACAGATTGGTAAGGGGACCGACAGAGAGCATAAAATCACCTGAACGTCCTCGTTCTCGTCTATCTGTAGAGAATGTTGCCCTCGTTGCTATGAACACTACGAAGTCGATTCGCCGCTGTTCTTAACAATGAACGATTACGAGAAACAGTTTGCAGCGAATTTTAATCTAGAGTTTATGTGGACAATCCACGAGCCATCTCTCAACTCAAGCCAAAATTAGATGTGTTATGAATGTAATTCAGCCGGAACTTTGATCTAAAATCATTGAATATACTTTTCAAAAAATGAGTGTTTTATTATTAAAACAAAATTTGCTTTCATTATGGGACTATATATACACTATATATATACACACACTATATATACACACTGAGGGTGCCAAAAATGTATACACACTTTCACAGTAAATATTTAATATATTTCAAAGTTGGACCGAAAAACAGCAGTAATGTATAGTATGATGTTCTGTGAACAGATGTTAACTCACATACATTATGATAGCGTTGCTATGTGACAGGTAAATTAACAATGAACAAACGAAGCCAAGATTATCGTAAATTAACATGGAACAAATGAAGTCAGGATTATCGTAAATCAACAATGAACAAATGAAGCCTAGATTATCGTATGGTGTTCTGTAAACAGATGTGACTCACGTTACGTTATGCTAGAGTTGCTACAACAAAATGGAGCCGAGATTAACGTTTGAGCAGCGGAAAGCAATTTTGAAGTGGTATTGAAAAACGAGTGTGTTGTTGAAGTTCAAATGCAATGGAGACGTGTGTACCGCGTTCTCCGGATCTAACTCCGTTGGACTTTTGCCTATGAGGAACTCTTAAGGATGTTGTATACCGTAGAAAACCAGCTATGCTGG
Source organism: Metallyticus violacea (assembly GCA_030762175.1). NCBI lineage: Eukaryota > Metazoa > Arthropoda > Insecta > Mantodea > Metallyticidae > Metallyticus > Metallyticus violacea. The sequence continues at coordinate 147,823,167 of CM060833.1, forward strand.
CAGCACTTCGGGAAGAAATTGAAACGGCATGTGCTGCAATCGCTGAGGACACTTTCGCAAACGTTGCTCAATCAGTAGTTCAACGTACTCAGAAGTGTATCGACGTCGATGGTGGGCATTTTGAGCAACTGTTGTAACTGTAAAAGTCTAAGATGTTTATAGAGTTCATCATTTTCTGTTTGTGTGAATTCAGTTTTGTTGTGTTAACACAGTTTTTTCTTTGCTTGAAATGTACATACAGTTTTGGAACCCTCTATATATATGAAATAGAACCAAGAAGGTCATGAGACTTTATATTAAAAAAAAAAACCTTTCTTCTGTCTTAGTGTTTTATAAGAGCCGACATGGGTTACAGTAATATTAGAAGTCTAGGCTCCCATTGCACTACCCTTATTCATATTTAAATGTTCATGAATAATTGGAAGGACTGTTGTTTTAGAAAGACTCAACCTTGCTGCTATTTATGTAACTTTGAGCCGCCGGTCTTCCGCAATTTCTCCTTCCACAAGAGCGATGTTTACAGGAGTGAGCACATCCATTGGCCGACCTGCACGCTCTTTGTCTTCCATGATTTCTCGATCCATTTGAAAAAGATTGGCCCATTATTTTAAGGTAGAATATGAGGGGAATGCTTCCCCATATACATCGTCCAAACGCTGTTTGGAGTAACACTTGTATATATATTTCTTGGCTTTTAAATTTATAACATTTTTGGTAGGCTGTATGATATTTAGAGGATGCTGTCATTATTTTACGTTATATAAGTTGTTCAAAATGGCGGACGCCTACTTTTCTCATGTTTAGCACCACCTGATAATGTTATACCGGGCTCTCAGAATGAAACCTGTCCTGGTGGTCTAGTGGTAACCGCAGTTTCCTCATAGATTCGGGTTTAAATCCGTCCGGGGTCGATGAATTTTTAGGGCGTAAAAATCCAAGTATGGCTTCCTTCGGAAAAGGAAATAAAGTCGTTAGTCCCATGTCGTAGATTTACGGCACTTAAAGGAATCTTAAATCTGAAGGAAGAAGACTTAGTAAAATTGACCGAAATTGAATTGGGCGCTAATGACCAAACCTCCTTATATAAGCTAAACCTAACCTATCTGCAGTCTCACACCACCTTTGCATGCAACCCAAGAGAAACAAATCCAGACGAATTAAGTCAAGGAAATGAGGTCAGGATACTGAACATTCATGTCCAATCAATTTGCTTCCAAAGGTTTCATTAAACATTCACGGATCTTAGTGAAGGATGCTGGGGCGCCTTCATTCTGGAACCGTATTTCACCAGAATTCGCACCACTTCCAGATGAAATGCCAACTAATTGCCTCCAATGAGCCGCAGGGTAAAGACCAGTTAGATGGTCAATGATACGTTATGACCACACTGACGATCAAGCGGTGTTGATGGCTTCATATATGTGTCGAGTGAAAGTTTTCTTAGCTCATAACTGTATCTAGTTGAAGAGGTTGTCTTTGATAAAGTTACACTCATTAGAAAATATGATAAGGTGTTTTTCAAGCACAACTTGAAATAACACGTGGTTTACACGCGGGACGCGGATACTAGTATCCGGGTGCTCTTCAAAACACCGTACTGCATCTTCAAAGTAGGTGTGAACAGCTCCAAACACGTCCACGGATGCTTTATTAAAACCCAAGCTGTCTGTTTCACGCAGACGCCGTTGCAATTTTGCAAATACATGCTGTGTTGGGTAATCTTTGTTAATAACAGCCGACAAGCCTCCTTTTTATGCCTTCGGGCTTCCCTATAGACACTGATTATGCAAAAGATGAAATAATAAATAGAAAAAAAGATTTTATTTTGGCGGTGGAGTTACTAGGCCTACGTTTTGGGCACCTCTCCGGCATTTGCTATTAAAATCCTCATCTAGGGAGGACTGCCCTGGCGGTAATCCAACCCAGATCTTCCGTTCACGAGTCCATGCCTCGACGATCTCGGCCTCTCGTATCGGTGATAGCAGAGGAACACGAGACGATTTAAAACTTGTATTTACTTGTAAGTACTTCAATTTAGAGCAATATAATTTATCCTTAGCCTATAAACTGTAAATTTGGTACCTTCCTGTATAACTGGTGCTTAAGAAATTATTTTTTAAATCATCTCTCTGTAGATGTATTCTTGAAATATACCAGGCTTTAGTTAGAACTCTTGCCTGTTAATGCGATGCTTTACTTTTCGGCTTTATGTCGGTCCTGGTGATGTAGTGATAACTATACTTGGTCTCGTAGACCCAATATCGCGGGTTCGATCCCGGCCAGGGTTGATGTATTTTTTCGAGTGTAAAAATCCTAACTATGGCTTCCTTCGGCAGGGAAGTAAAGCCGTGGGTCCTGTGTCGTACATTTACGGCACGAAAAAGAACCTCAAGCCTGAAAGAAGAGGCCTCTGAGCAAAATTTATCGGCCGTTTCACGCCCTGAATTGAATGGGAGGTTGATGACCTGAGATGTTAAAGAGCGTTCATAAATAAATTAATAAAACATTACTCAGCAAGACGCCGCAAAATGAAGGTTGTTTTATGATTTGAAAAAAAAAAACATTTTGACTGGCAGCGTGTTGAGTGAGATAATTTTCTTGTCAATAGGAACGAGATTAGAAAAGACGAAAGAGAAATTTGCATTTCTATACAGGATGAAGGAACGACACATATTATAGGCACATGCATGTCAAAATTTGTTGTTATTTTTTAATAGTGTTTTAACTACCTAGGCATCACAGGGGGTGGACACGTTATATGAAATGATAAACTGGGAATTATTGTTTTTTAAATGAAGGAAGTTTCCTCCCGGGCATTTTGTCAGTTATAACTACTGAGGAAAACCTGGAAAAAAACTCTGTCAGGTAGGACGTTTCTGGTGGGAATCGAACCCAAGACCTCCGGCTCACAAGTCCGCGCCTTAACGACCTCGGACACTCTGGCGGTACAATTTGTAGTGATATTACGATACATTTGTGGGGGTAAATCTGTTGCAAGATTCATAAAATTCATTGTTGTTTCTGAATTGACTGCAGAAGGCTTAAGGCGCACTTTAACAGCTGAGTTAAAAGAGTTCCATATAAACCAGAAGTTTACAGCACAAACGTGTGATGGCGATGCAGTTATGAGAAAATGTCGGGGAGGAGTATAAATAAGTATTGATAGAAGAACCTTCCCTTACGCCTTTTGGGTGTCATGTATTTAAGCCCCTGGCCCACCCTTCTACAGGGGCCACGATCTGTCACAGAAAGGAATGTATATTTGCTTTCAAAGAATTTTCCACTCTCCCATTTCATTAATAGGTTTGGTTGCAGAGTAGAGTGCTAGGCGACTGAAGTTGGCGATATGTGGTGCGCGTCTTGCGGTGGTGGACTTTACTCTGGCATCTGATGTGGAATCGAATGAAGAACTTGGACATCTTGAAGGAAGGCTCCCTTCGTGTCGGAATGTCCCTTCTGGAAACCTTGGAAATCCTTCCCGCATCCTGGTCACTCTTTGCATCCCCTCCTTCACCTCACCCCTTTCTTCTGGATGTTCAGTAGGATACAAAAGGTCCTCGAGCTTACATATCTGATATCCTTATCCATCCAACCCAGTAACTTTCAGTATTCATATTAGATATTTGGTTCAGCAATAAAAATAACACATCGTTGCTATTTGAACATGCAAGAACAAGATCAAAGTACCCAAACTGTAAAAGTTGTTTATTATGATGACTAGTTGGATTACCCTGCATTGCTCGGACTGCGGTGCGCAGAAGTAGTGTGGGAAGCATAACGTTGCGGTGCGGGGTGGCGGCGGGGTCCAGGAACAGTGGATTCTGCTGTCAAGAGGTTGGAACCAGGAATGCTGGTATGAATTGTAAAAAAGTATCATATATTTTATATGATATCAGCATTTATTTATGGAGGATATGGGGTCTTCCCTCACTGCCTTAAGTAGATACAGAAGGGATTTAAGGATTAGTTAGACAATTTAGTCTATTGGGGTGGAATTGATTTTCATACATAAAAACGGATGAAATTAGGAAATATAAGAAGTTGCCTTTACTTTTTGCTTCAATCCTACGTCTGAGATATAGTACATTTGAGCTACAATTAGTTAATATCAATGTCTACTGTGTACAACTGGAAAGTCAAAAATAGGAGGCGCTGTTTATTATTTCCTTCCACGCAGCTAGAGACGCAAAACTAAACGAATAAAATACTTAGGTACAGCATGCTTAGAAAACACTTCGATAAACTCCACCTTGGGTATCATCTACTCACCAACGCACGTGGGAAAAAAAAAATAAATAAAAAAATAAGGATCGCAAAATGGATTTTTTTTTTTTTTTTTAATTTAAAGGAAATTCTTGCTGAACTATATTTTGCATTGATGTTGTGTAGGAAGAGTTTCTTCATTTTGAAATTACATTTCAGTTATTCTGAAAAGTCTACAGGATGTTCTTGGTCATTTCATACTATTTATAGACTTACCGGTAGAACGAACATCTGGGTCGGCGTAAAGGACCCGGGCCCGACTCTTGCTTCGCGCTCTTCTCTGTCTCGAGACGGTTGTCGTTGCCGGAATGATGTCGTCGCCCGGGTTGTGTGTGGCTGCCCTTGAGCGGGACCGCCTCACTGGGGAAGTGAGAGCGCCCAAGCTGGTCGCCAAGTAGAAGGTATCCACGTCCGCAAACTCGTTCCTCAGTTGCGAGAAGCTTCTTACCTGCAAGGCATTACGTGAATCACCACGCCAACATCAAGTAAAGGAAAAGCGCATCCAGAAAGACACAGATTTGAAACATGACGGTCTGTTTTGCTTGCCGTTTCCTCAGTTTAAACGATAACAGCACAAGAACCAGGCCTTAGTTTGCACAGGACACTTCATAGTAGTGCTGAAATAATAGGCGTTCCGGACAACACAAGACACAGAAGCAAAAATTACACATCACTATTTTATAAATGCCACATGTAAATATGTAGACCTTCTGGAGGCGCAACACAAGTAAATATATGCTTGTACACGTCATGTCCATATATAAATTTCATACTGGAAAACATTGAGAAATTGAACACTGCTGAAAGAATGAATGAATGAATGGTGTTTAACGCCCGTTTGTAGTACTGAAGCACCACAGATGGTGGACACTGATGATACATGAAATGAAATGATATATTGGGAAAGGATTTTAAGGAAGAAAACGTCCAGGCCTATATTTAGGGCACCTCCCCAGCACTTGCCATTTATGAGGACTGAGGAAAATCTTGAAAAAACCACAGTCAGGACGGACGGTCCTGGCGGGATTAAAACCCCCCAGGCCTTCCGCTCACGAGTCCGTGCCTTAACGACCTCGGCCACTCTTGGCGGTGAATACTGCTGAAGAACTGAGACTAGGCCCATATAAGAGACCAAACATTCAATCAGAACAGAAGCCCAAAAGAATAAATATGATTAGAACTCACTGGAAATCTATAAGATATTTTTGTTTAACTTTTAGTTGATGCGTGGGTCATTCTTATGAATAATGTAAAAGCGTATGCAAAAATATATTAACATACTTCGGCGTATAAGGGAGATCTGAAATTCTCAGATATGGCATTTAGAATAATACATTTTATATAAAACTAGCAGATGTACTGCCAAAAACATTATATCTACATAGAAATATCTAACTGAAAGTCTTTTAGATAGCAATTATTGCGAAAGTGCCATTTTTGTCAATTATTTTTTTCCAGTTCTCTAGTAAAACTTTAAAATGCAAACCAGACATCTAAGTCAACAGGCAAATATTATTTTAATACATTAAAATCAACGAAAAAATCCAACAGCGAAAGTCAAAATTATAATAGCCATTAGAACACTCACCTCTTGTCCGGCAACTGTGTACATCCTTTTGGCTCCACTCATCTTGAGAACCTGCCCCAAATCCTCCAGAACCTCTTCGAAGGGCTGTGACGTTCTGAGGTTGAGTAGAACGCGACACTGCAACACAGAAGCTGCATGCTTGCTTACTTATGTAGTGTAGCTCTCGGCGTGGGAGTAAAGGCAGTAAAGTCTGCCTTTCACATGCTACAGTTTCACGTGTTAACGTGTAAACACCATGACCCTTTAACCTCTAGAGAAAACAAGGATCGAAATAATAAACCGTTTTTTTATTGTGCCTATAGGAACTCTTGTATTTGAGTTTTAGTTCCTTTTCCGAGTGCAATGTTACCGTTGATAGAAATTTATCTTGCAAAGTGTTGAAGTTAGGTGGGCTATAGATGCCCTCGCTTCAGAAATGAATGTATTCACATAAACAAAGGAAAATCGTATTATAGTTTTTATTTACACTTTTTGTTGCAAAATATCATACCTCTGCAAAACCAAGTTATAATGTTTGAATTCGACTAGTCTCACAAGAGAACCTCCTTATTATGAAAAACTTCATCTATAGGTATTTACATATCTGAAAGCATTAAAAAGAAAAAAAAATAGTTGATTACTCGGACTACCTAAGTGTGTTTTAAAAACTTAAAAATATTTGATACCTCACCCTGATAAAGCGCAGTTTGAAATCATTGTTGAATCTTTCACTTCGCCTGTACAAAATGTATAAGGTTGTAATAATGCAATAACGTTACAATCATTATTCGCAGATATTTTTTCAGTGCCCGTGCATTATCTGATCAAATTGGGAGCAGCTATAGTTCCGATATTTTATTGTTCAAATAACCTAACCTATAAATAACAAGGTTTCTGTAAGGCAATATCACAAGTAATATCACAAGAGGGTCTGAGATTACCGATAAATTCACGAACATACACCCTCTAGTTATATTTATTAGGACTATTTCACGAATAAAATAAACATTTAAATATAATTTCTGTGAACTTGGCTTACAATATTGTAATAATTGTACATTTGTATTATGAATACAAGCCATCTAGCAACAGATGAATGTCGATTGTTAGTAATGCCAATAGAAGAGTGAAATACGGGTTTGGGACCATTTTATTAATAGAATAAGAATAAAAGTAATATATATATATATTATAATTATATATATGTATATATTATTCTCACACGGATTATTAGCAGTTGTATAAAATGTTATGCTTACTTATGAATACCTATCTATTCAGAAACCGTGAGAATGAAATAAACGAAAGTCGACTATTACGATCTTTACAGTTCGATTTACTAACGCCAACCGATAAAAATAAAACAGAGAATACATTTTACCATTCTGAACAACGTATTTATTACATTTGTGGTAGCTTAGGCAGATATTGTTACATTATTTATAAAATGACTTCAGACTGGCTGAATACACTAAAACAATTGTTTGAGCTAATACACATTAAGTTAATTAAATTTACAATTACTGAAAACACAGAAAAGTTGCCAGGGATGCCTGCTTAGAAATTATATAGCAGAGGTATAGGGTTGCCTACACTGACTACAAGACAAATACACGTCGCGTGAAAAAACGATTTGATATTTTTTTTCGGTAATTTTAGTGCAAAATCCAGCTGTGATTGGTCAAAATTGAAAAATTTATTTCGTTTCATTTGTCGATTTTAAGATGACGTAATATAAGTGAACTAGTCATTAAAATTCATATTTTCTTTTCTGATAACTTTTATTTTTACTGACCCATCTAAGAATTGGACGTAAATGTTATTTTTTTTTTTAAAAAATTCGTTTGATATCGTAGAGCAGTTTTCCTATGTTACATATACGAGCATATGCTGTTACAGAAGATGCTTTCTCTCTCTCCTTTTTCTGCACGCTTTAAATGTTATTTTATATTCATTGTTAATATATCACAATTTTGTTTAAGAGAAACGGCGAGTGAGTTTTTGGCCAAAATCAGTTAAATTTGCAGCAAATGGTTTCTTGAACCTTTGAGCGTCTACATAGAGTTGACATTTATATATCGCCCATCTCTTCGGGTCATATAGGCATTTAAAGAGCTCTGCCTGTCCTTTTAAATCATACTGTTTACCAACATACGTTTTTTTATAAAGCAGCGTTTTTCTCAAAACTTCATTTTCACACATTCAAAATTTCCCATGCATTACAGTTTTTGTTTAAATTCAATTAAAATTTACCAGTAATAAAATAATTAATTGTAAAGATTAAAATGTCTTATAGATTTAAAAAAAATCAGTTTCCTCACCAACTTCTTTAAAATATCTTTCTATACAATTTTTGTGGAGTTTAAGCTCCAATTGCAAAATTGCAAAAATGCCAACCAATGTTCTCAATTCATGAGCCGCTTGGAACATTTTGGTTATGCGTCATATTTACATTAAAATTTTATGAAATAATTTATAGATCGCGAAGTATTTATCCAATATGAGTGGATTTTAGTATACAATTAACTTAACAGTAATGAAATGACGGTAAGCGTTGAAGAAAAATCCTTACAAAAATGTGGAACTTTCAAAACTCACTTCCAGTGTCCCTTAATCGAAAACTCATGCCTCGTAGTGTATATAGTATGCTCCACAAAGCACAAACACTTTAACGCAGAACAGAAGACAAAACGATATGCCACTTCAACTAAGTTTCTGAAACTGAAAATGTTTTCGCCTTTATTGAAGCCGTATGTTGGACAAAAAGCGAAATCAATCTCTAGCCAGTTATGCGTGGTGTCAATAACCCCTCAACATCTGGCGCCTAAGAAAAGAAAGAATATCGAGCCCTGGCCATGGAGCGTCTTCCTGCTGGCCCAACAGAACGCAGAAATAAGCAAGTGAAAGGCTAACCCATCTTTGAGTTAGACAAACATAAATCCTTGTAAATCTTTTCTGGCCGATAAAGGTATCCGTTTAAAGCGTGACATTAGTTGAGAAATACAATAACTTACGGAAAACAGCTCGATGCACTATCCTATTTATAAGAGAGACACAGAGAGCGGCAAGTTTTGCAACCTTACTGGAGTCAGATTATTGACGATAGTAAGGAACTTGTACTGAGAATTTCCGATAAAAAGAAAAATATATAGGACGTAGTATTAAAAGGAAATCTTGCAGTTTAATAATGTGTTTGGATAATCGACGTTTCATTCAGTTACTAAGGGTTCTGGTGGTGTTTGGTTTTTGAAACAAACAGTGAATTGTTACAACTTCTGCAACAGGACCAAACAGCACAATTATTTATCAATTGTACAGTATCAAACATTTTATCACCATTATCAACTTACAAGCCGTCTAAAGCCTGCTCAGGGTCCTGGTGAATTGTTCAAATGCAGTCACACTTAGCACCAGCAGATGTCAGAGAATATGTGATCAGCACATCGTTACTTTTCAAATTAATTTTTTAAGTCTAATCTTTTTATAACAATTCTACAACATATTATGTCGTAATTTGAGAAATGTTTAATTATGTTGCAGCCAACAACGTGACATAAACGATTAGCCTGCAGCAAGAGCAACATTGTTGTCTATTGTTCTATTTGTTGGTTACGCGATATCTCTGTACTCTTTAATTAATTCTTATTTAATTTCAGGACATTTCTGTTTCGATCGTCAGCAACTTTGAAACATTTCTTTCATGTTCAAACATTTCTTCATGCATTAAATTGAAAGTAGGTTTCTACCTGAGTTGGTTTAAACCTCCCTTTCAGAACGAGTCTTTGTTTTAATTGTTAATGATAATATATTTATGATTACGTATTTTGTATTGTAATTTGGAAGTCCTAAGATACAGTTGAGAAAAAAGATGAAATCACAAAAAATAAATTTTATCCAAATAACACTGAACATGTGTGTCCCTAACTGCAATAGAGGTGACTTGCAGAACGATGACTGGAATATATCGCAGTTCCTCCATTTCAGCCATGTGCTCCTTTTCTATTTAAAGGCTTAAAGCACTCAATCAGCAACTTTTCTTTTACACATTAATGATAAAAGTTATGCATAAATTTCATTTGAATAAAATGGACAATGCATTAAATAATGAGAAAACATTTTCAGCTGATGAAGAAACAAGAACACTGGCACTTGCGAATCAGCCAGCCTGAAAGATGCATTTCCCCCCTTGATTTGTGCTAAACCGTGGTGGCAATGAATCCGCCATGGAATACACCGGACTTCTTACGAAATTTCCTAGAAAAACTCATTGATCGCAATAACTACATAAAAACACAATAAATAAATCAACTTTAAATATTTCTGTTCTTTGTTAATTTTTTGATCTGCAATACATTACTTTTATTGTTTTAGTTAGGTCTTAAACAAGGTTATATGCACCCAGGACACTGCGTCGTTTAAGGTATATGCATAATTAAGTAGTTTACCTAAATTATCCTTATAAGAGCATGGTTATTTACATTATATTAACCAAATCGCTTCATAATAGCTGTGACATTTCTGATTTGGGTATCCTAGGGGAAATAACAAATAACGGAAAATTTAAGTTTATGGAATCACTCTAATGTGTATGTTTGCAAATTAAATATTCTTCAACTCGAGAAAGATTGTTGAAAAACGGTCGGACAAATTCAATCTGTTACGAATCAAAACAGATATAAACTTGCCTTAAACCGTAAATGTTGGCTATAACAGAATATATTGCAGAAGAATGTTCATCCTTTTAGCTGAGATACGAGAGAACCGTTGTGGAATTATTGCGTGTAAAGCGCTTCTGTACGGACCAAAAGACATCTGTACCTAATTATGCTTCGTGTATGTTGACAGAAACTTTTGAAAGTAATTATAAAAGTTTCAAGCTCAACCAGGAAATAACAGCGAGAGCTCTTGAAAACTTTGGAAGGGGACAGTTTCGTCTCTTCTCCAATATTTCCTTAGAGAGCTGGTCTACGAAAAAAAATTGTGGAGAGAAGGTTTAATATTTCTTAAAGTCCATGACTAAACTCGCCTAAACATTAAGTATAGGATTATATGAAAACATTCTAGCGTGGTATTATTAATATGAGCAAATCTATAAATGTAAGATTAAGAATAGTGTGTACTCGGTTTGATAGTGTGCCTTTCTTCGGTGGCTAAATAGAAGCCAGGAACATTTTAATGTTTTCGAAAGAAGTCATTTAGATGTATGTAGCAAAGTTATGTACAGCAGTTTGTCAGAGAGGAAACTTTTTTAGGATTTTGACAAAAGTACTATTTTACACATGCGTGGTTGTTTTCATAGCATGAGAAATATGCGTAAAATGTTTTATTGAAAAGCGTTTGTAGCAAAGCAAGTAGATGAGATCAGAAACTAACAAAAAGTACACGCATTACTAACAAGAACAACGCTATCAGAAGTCCTATACCCTCGTTGAAGATCGGCAGCTCTACAGCTGTTTTATGTTTCTTCCTGCACGCCACCTTTACTACAAAGACGGCCGTCAATCATCTTACTTACGCAGGGTAAAAGGGGCATAAGTTTCATAAGTTATAGCGCACATTGAACTTTTGTTTGGATTAAATTATTATTCGTGGCTTTTATTTCAACCAATGAGACTAGGCAAATGCATAGACGTTTCTTATCTATATGCTCTAATCACGAATATGATTAATTCTTCATTTATAGCAACAAATTCCAATGAAGACCCGTGCTATTGGTATGAGACTGTGATGATATATGAGTGAATGAATGTGTAAATAAACGAGTGTAGAAAAAAACTAAGGACACTGGAAATGAATTTTCAAAGCTCCACCATTTTTGTATAGGCTTTTCTGAAAATTTTACTATGATATCATGGCTGTTAAACTGATATGTATAATACATTTAATTCAAATTGGACAAATAATTTGCGAGTTATAATTTATTTCATAGCTTTTATTACGTAAATATGTTGCTCTCAGAGTTAAGAAAACTGATTGGCACTTTTTCAATCGAAGCTTTAAACCACATACAAAACATTTTATGAAGAGATATGTTAAATCAATTTGAAGAGTGAAGTGTGATATTTTTTAATTTGTAAAAAACATAATCTTTAAAATTTACCATTTCTTCATACAAAACATTTTTTTAAAATTATTATTTGTGTTAGCATGCTTTCGTCTGATAGAGTATTTTAATGGATACTTCTACAGATTCTGGGAGGTATTAATTGAATTTAAAGAAAAAATGAAATGTGTGAGAAATTTTGAAAGCGTGAAAATGAAACCTTATTTTATAAAAAAGTATTTTGGGAAGCACTGAATTGTACGCTTTACATATCAGAATTTTTCTGATTTATAGTTACTGGTATGTATGTCTGTACTTTCGTTTGTATCCCTCTGTGCTGCCACCTGCAGGACCTTTCCTGCTTATGGCAGCTGACCTCCTGCTCTCGTAGAGTAAAGTCGTATCCCTTGCAAAGCTTTGAAGCAGCTGCAAACATTCCTCATCCCTTATCACAGATCTCAGCTTCCGAGAAGCTGAACAGCCCATATTAAAAGCGCGAACATAATTTAAAGCCCCAATTTCTAGCTTCTTCTTAGAAATAAAGTTTTCATTGAGACACTTTTTCCAAACGAGTGAGTGAACACTTTTATTTGAGCACAACATGCCAGCAGTTCAGTGCAAGCTAGTCTCTGGTAGATGGGGAGAATTCTCCTACCATACTATCATCAAACTGAACAGACAATGGCTCTGCGGAGTCTCGCCGAGAACTATGCTCCTATTATAGAAACACCAAGAGTCTGTCCCTGTGGGAAACTTCTCATGTTTTGGTCTGTTGATCTATAATGGTAAAGTGTAACATATATGACATTTTTAATGGCAGATGGTTCTGGATGGCCAGTCTGTAGTGGGCTGGTTAGTCTTTTTATAGTTTCTACCTTCAGCTTGCCACGGCTGCGACCATCTAATCCAGTGTCAGTAGTGGCTGTCTTTAGCTTGAGGAAAGCTGTAGTCATCTTCTTTCCTACATGACAGACACATTCTTCCTTCACTGTTTCCACACCAGCACCATATACTGCCACTTCCTTTAGGTGCTGGTGACACACTTCTGTACTGGGGGGTGTGGCAGGCTGATGGACACACGGAGCTCATTAACTGATTGTAGAGCCGAAAGGGATGGGAGGGGGCACATGCAAATGTTGACTCTTTGTGGATGCCCAAAGGTTCAAGGAACCATTTGCAGCAAAAAAGGATTTTCGATTTTTTGATCGATTTTGGCCTAAAACCCACTCCCATTGTCCTTTAAGTAGACAAACGAAGGAGTAAAACATCTGTAACCTTTAATCCATAAATGCAATTTTATGTTTCATTGCAATAGGCTATTCGAAGATTGAAATATTCTCAGATTAAACGTTATTTCGTGTATCAGAGTGCTTTTGGGATCATTTACTTAGCCCTGCATTAGCTAGTATGTTAATAATAACGTACAAGAGATAGGTGCATTCTTAGATTTCAAGGATGGCCTTCCACTCAACGCTGGACAGAACAAGGAATCCAGTTAAAATTAAAGGTACAACATGCAAGTTCCTATATCCAATTTAATGAAATTGGAATCAGTATTCAACTCAATAAAAGAATGCTTTTATACTTTTGCTCAACATTTTCCACACACGATATGTAACACGTTAGTAAGAAATAACACTTGGTCACATATGGTGCTATGTTAGTTAAGGCAAAATCTTTTCTTCAAGGCGTTTTAAAGTGGCACAAAATAATCTGTTATAAGCAATTATTTATTTTTAGGAAAATATTGCAATAGAATTCCACATAATAGAAATTTTAATAATAACAATTTCTTTTATTTATTGAGGTAATGTTTTTATAAAATAAAGTTTCTGTTGTCACAACTTAAGTACCTTTAACAGCATGTACAACATCGTAGAACACTTGGATTTCACTAAAAGTTTAGTTATTTTAGTTGTGCATTACATCTAAGTAATTGTAAAAGAAAGAAAGAAAGAAAATAATTTTCATCTTTCTTGGGTGTGTATTTCCAAAGTTTTCCATTGATTTGCAAAACCCAACACAAACAAACTCTTCAGAACTAAGCACATACACGATGACACTCTGTCATTTTTCTTGTGCCGTTACAAGTTAGGGATCGACACTTTCTAACTTCCTCTTCCTTTCCTGTTTTTCCATCTCTCTGTAATACCAAAATTACCTGCTCTATTTGTTAATTTGGGGCAAAAACCACATTATTCAACCCAGCGATCCTAATGTTTAGTTATCCATTAAGTAACATTTTAAAATGTGTAATTGGAGAGTTCCTTGTCAAATTGGATAAACTGTGGAATTAATTCGCGTATATTATTTTTAATGTGTGTAGATGTTAATTTTATTTTGAGATTTTCATGTTGAAATTATTGATATTATCCGTGGTTAAACTAATCATTTCATATTTATTTAATTGTATTGAAAGGAGTTAAATAAGCAATTATTACTTTTATTTGCTAGAAACATCAACAATTCCTTTAACTCATTTCCTCAATTTTGGTTGTTTTTTGTGAAATAAATAACAAATTCTTCCTTTTGGCGAAATCCCTGAAAATTCCTTTGTTATAATTTATGTGGTAGCATTATATTGTATTATATAGTGATTCATTTTTTGAAAGTAAATAAATAAATTTTACTTTTGGGCTTTGGGTGGAAAACCCTGATAAAATTCCTTTGGTTTACTTTTGCAGTTATGTTACTGCTACGTGTATGGTGCTATATAATGATTTTTGCATGACTGTTTGTAATGTAATTTTATTTCATTTTGAGGCATATTTTTATTTAATTTAGTTCTTTCCTATTTCGAGGAACTGTGTTCTGGATTTTATTTGATTTATCTTTTAATGTGAAAAAGTTATAATTTACGAGGGTAGGTCCATGACCCTAACCATTTTTTAGGTATGATAAAGAAAAAATTAAAAGTGTACTTTTCTGGTTTGTATGGCATATGTTGTGGGCAGTTTTATCAACTATATTGTAATTTAATTTTATTTAACTATTTGCTCCTATAACTGAAGAAATATTCCGGAGTTTGTTGCTTGATTTATTAAGAGATATGCTTCAACCTAAAGTTAGAAACAGTTTTGCATTTTGAAACTGAGTATGACTTTTCCAGTTTTTTTGGCTTTTAGTGTGAAAATTAATAAACATTTTCAAATTATATTTATACTATGAACATTAAAAATACTTTTATAAAATTAGCCCCTTATTATAAAAAATTACTGATAAAATTTGTGTATGATGCAGACAGGAAGATCTGATTTTATATCTTAGTCTCCTGTATTTAATCTGTTTGACTTATAAGCTCAGTGGGTAGGTACAATATACACATGAATTATTTCAGTTTGTCACTATATTAACACATTTGAGCCAATACACAATATCAGTAGTTGGGTCTGTTCATAACTCCATTATGGCATAATTCACTTCATCAAGAAACACAAGTTGATTAAAACATTTGGAATACATTAACAAAGCAAAATTATTCGGTTGATACAATATTTTGAAAGTTTCTAAGAAAGTTACTTTATGGTGGTTGACTCTTATAAGGTATTTTGACTGTGCTCCAGTTTAGCGAAACATTTGCACTTTGTTGTACATGAAAAATGTCCAATGAAATATTCTCACCGTGTGCACTTTCGATAACCAGATTATGGTAAATATTTTACTCTTCCATTTTCAGTAAATTTCCTTACAATTTTTATCATTATTATTATTATTATTATTGTTACATTGGATCATAATTCGAATATCTGTCATAGAACAAATTAGCCACCTCCATTAACTCGTTGCCTGTTTCCGCAACCATTCATAATTAAAGCTAGAATTCTTCCCCTTTTGCTTAAACTTGAACAACAATTTTGTTTTCAAAACAAACTTGTTGCCATGGAGATATAAATAAGACAATTTATTTTATATTATTAACAAAACAAAGCACATATTACAGAATGAATGTACATCTGATTCAAATCATTTGGTTTGTCCACACATTTTTATCTAAAACTGAGTGATTACATGACCGCCTTTCTATGCATACAAGATGACAATTTTCAATATGATGGAGAATTAAGATTGTATATGAAATTAGTGATTTAAATAATATGTAATATAACAAAAAGATGTATTGTATATTCGGGTAGTGCCAGCTTTTTGACTTATTTTATATATAAAGCTCAGAGAAGCAGGATTGATGGTGACATTTACGGGCAAAAGAAACAGCTCGGCTATTCGTAAATATAAACAGCTTTTTAAGATAGCTTCAGAAAAGTTATAAAGCTTGTTGCCAAACATTAACCTTTAGCTGGAACACTCCCACAAAATCTTATTTCAGTTCAGGAAACAGGACAATATATGCAATTGAACAAAACTCGATGCTCAACAAAACTCGATGCTCAACAAAACTCGATGCTCAACAAAACTCGATGCTCAACAAAACTCGATGCTCAACAAAACTCGATGCTCAACAAAACTCAATGCTCAACATAAACTCAATGCTAACCTTACTTTGACAAATGAAAAACTATAGGTGTACAGTTATTAGAGTATCGCAAATATACTTGAAGAGTACAAGGGAAAAAACGATCAAATTCAATTTTTTATTCGAATGTAATTTGAAGTTTAAAAACGCTACACAATTAAACACAGTGTTTTTTTTTCTAAAAATATTCTTAAGGTAGTTTTCAAACAGACCCTTCTTTTGAAATTAATCTCATATGTTATTTGATCAAGTTAATTAACGATAAAAAGTTAAACTACACATACTTGTAGATAAAAGCACTCAAAATGGACTAACTATATTATGGAATGTATCAAATGGTACTATATATTTGCTGAAGAAAATATTAATATTAATGAAACACTATTGAAAATTATTATTCACTCAAAATTATTTAGTGTTTATTATAGGTAACCTTGAAAAATTCAGTTGAGCGTTTTCGGAACAGAATCTCTTCAGGTATTGTAGATCATCATATTTTGTTTTGGAAAGTGGAGTTAAACTTGGGTAGGAAGGGTCAGGCAGCCCATTTCTCCGATTTTCCTTATCTTCATAAGGCATTTCTTTCTACCGAGCATGCCAAAAATGTATACATACTTTCACAATAGATATCTATTTAATATATTTCAAAGTTGGACCGAAAAACAACAGTAATGATTAGTATGATGTTCTGTGAACAGATGTGACTCACATACATTATGATAGCGTTGATGCAACAAAATGGAGTCAAGATTATCATTTGAACAGCGGAAAACATTTTTGAAGAGGCATTGGAAAACCGAGAATGTTGTTGAAGTTCAAAGGCAATGGAGACGTGTGTACAGAACAGAACCACCAAGGCGAGCAACAATTGCACGTATTCCAGACAAATTTGAGACTTATGGTAGCGTATGCAACAGGATGATGCACCATCACATTACCACTGAGATGTACGTGCGTACCTTGATGACAATCTTCTAAGGCACTGGATAGGACGAAGAGGTCCGATTGAGTTTCCACCGCGTTCTCCGGATCTAACTCCGTTGGACTTCTACCTATGGGGAACTCTTAAGGGTGTTGTATACCATAGAAAACAGCTACACTGGCAGCACTTCGGGAAAAATTGAAACGGCATGTGCTGCAATCGCTGAAGACACTTTCGTAAACGTTGCTCACTCAGTAGTTCAACGTACTCAGAAATGTATCTACGCCGATGGTGGGCATTTTGAGCAACTGTTATAACTGTAAAAGTCTAAGATGATTAGTGGTAATCATTTTCTGTTTGTGTGAATTCAGTTTTGTTATGTTAACAGTTTTTTCTTTGCTTGAAGTGTATACACATTTTTTGGCAGCCTCAGTATATTCATTATTAAGAAATGAAGCTCACAATTTAAAAATATTCTGGGAACGCTCAATGATATTGAAGGGAGAAGGTTTCACGCGGCAGCATCTGACGTGCTCATTCCAATTGCAATTTCAGCAAATGTTTTAGATTTATTAAACCCGTATCTTTGTCCCATTCCATATAACCGTGGCCTCTGATGGGAAAAGTCACTTTTACTAATTAAAATCTATTGTGTTTATGGACCATAGCATGAACGAGGCGAATAATGGTGTATTTTTATTTTGGCCAAGGTACGAATCACAAAAAAGTTGCAAATTTCGAACTGATGGGTCCAGGAGATGAAAACAAATGTCGAACAACAATGATACAACTTTATCACGCCCCTTTCCTGCTACGGTCTCATTGTTGATATTTTAGAAAATACTGATTGTTTTTCCCATGAACACTGCTTTTTTTTCTATGCTGATTTTTATGGACTACATCTGGTCTTTCCCTGTATGAATGTGTTGAAATGTAGTATTACAATTTATTAGCCCCAAAATCTCAAATTTCATCAAAAATGGTTTTTTGTTTTTTTCCTTCACCGTTCATTTACAAACCAGTAATTTGTAACCTGTCAGAGAAGTACTGCTTTCAAGAATCTGGCGTTAGAAAACGCCAAAATAATATCTGCTATTGTAAGAATGGTGTTCAGATTTAAAGTAAGTCTGATATTCAGTCACGAGGAACACCGCTATTTCTTGATACATACGAGGGTAGGTGGGACTTCGTCAATAAGGATTATCGCATTCATAAAATCCTTATCTGGTGTCACACCTTATTTGTTAAGGAAATAATTGCAGCTGCAACTTCCGCTCCCCGGTGATCAGTTGTTCAGATATAGTTGCATAAAGAAGGCTATGTATAAGTTCTTCACAAAAGAAAGCTTACTCCAAATGAAATTAAACGGTGATTAGACGGTGTATATGGGGAAGCATCCCCCTCATAATCTATCGTAAAAGAATGGGCCACACTTTTTCGAATGGGTCGAGAAAGCATTGAAGACGAAGAGCGTGCAGGTCGGCCCTTGGAGGTGATCACTCCTGAAAATATCGATCGCTCTTATGGAAGGAGAAATTATGGAAGACCAGAGGCTCACAGTTACAGAAATAACAGCAAGTTTGGGACTTTCTAAAATGATCGTCCTTCAATTTATTCATGAACATTTAAACATGAATAAGGTTAGTGCAAGATGGGTGCCTAGACTTCTTTCCTCAGTCAAAAAGCAGCAACGAGTCATCAGTTGTCAGGCATTTTTGGAGCTCTATCATGTCGACGAGAGAGAAGTTATGCAAACTATTGTTACAGGAAATGAATCTATGGTCCTCTACTATTGTCCAAAAGAGAATCAATGGAATGGCGTAAACCTGGCGAAGAATCGTCTCTAAAGGCCAAGGTCACTCAGTAAATCAAGAAGACCATGGCCACAATCTTTTGGGATTGTGGAGTAATACTCTTCAAGGAGAGGAACACCACAGTGAATGGGGATACTAGGCTGGCATACTGCACAGACTACGAGCTTCCACCAAAGAGAATAGGCGAGGAAAGCTGAGTGGTGGTGGGCGCCTTCTTCACGACAATGCGTCTATGCACAGACTCTTTTTGCAAAGGAAAATATGAAGAAATGTGGCTTCAAGGAGATCCACCGACCATCCACCCTGCAGCCCAGATCTAGCTTCCAATGACTATTTCCTATTCTTATAACTCAAGAAGGACCTTCGAGGAAGGAAATTTAAGCGTGACGAAGAAGAGATGGATGCTGCTTATGCATTTTGAACACAAAATTTCTAAATATTTTTTGGGGGGGGAGGATGAAATGTTTATTCAAAGACATGAGAAGTGTATTGCAATAAAGGATGACTATATTGAAAAGTGAAATATAGTTTTTGTCTTTATCATACCTAGAAAATATTTAGGCCGGAAACTTGTGGACGTACCCTCGTAATCGGGTCAGAGTAGTTAATATTCAAGGTTTTTATGAACCTGAATGCTCAGATGAAAGTAATCCTATTAAAACTAAAGGTACTGCCAACAATTTGATGTGTATTTTTTCTATCAGCATAAGTAAATTCTTAAGGAACTCTTTAGAAAATACATGTACACATGTACTCCAAATTTACATGATTAAATACTTTCCTTAAAGGCATACTCTTACACATGATGTAATGATCTATTATAAATATTATATCATGACAAGTAGCAGATATTTTCCACGAGAGAAAAATATGCTATTCAGGAAGGTACTAGGAGTCAACCTTCTACTCTGGATGTGGTGCATGAATGGAAAACGTCATTATACAGTGCGGTTATTTGAGATCAGCAGACAGGATCTTTTAATGATAAGGTGTTCCGATTTGCCGTGAAGAAAATCTCCAAAAATTTCCTGCCCATATGTATTGCCGCTGAGTATAATTATTTTCAATACACATTAGCATTACGCATGTCTACAATTTGTACCTTTTCGAGAGTAGTTCTATTTTTGAAATGTGCTTCAAATTATTTCATTACCATTTATTTAAACATTATCTCCGTTTTTCGGCATTACATGAATGTTTTTACAAATCAAGAACTAAATGTTCAAAATTTTTCTTCGAGAAACTTACAAAGCTAAGGAAATCCATAAGAGCTACTATTGGAAATGTTATTCTCTTAGATTTTGTCTTGTGTGCTTCTGTAGAATTCGTACAGAGCATCCAATGAACATTGATGTATTCCATCTCTCTAGGTATCACCTTTGGATTTCTGGAATATTTTGATAAAACCTCTCACCTTGCTCTTTGCTGACTGCCTTCATGCATTTGAAACACTCCACATTTGTTTTCAAGATTATTTCATCACACCAAGCCTAAGGTGAAGAAATGCTTTTCTTAGAACCCAATAGGCTACCACTTATAATATTTTTACTGCCCAATGTTCTGGTTCCTTTCTTAGCTTTTTAACAACATTAATGCCACAAACAGTATAATAAAAAGAATGGGGATTATTTAAGGAAAATTATTTATTATTCTCAAGCCGTTTATACATTTTAAAGGTAGCAAAATAGAAGCATTTATAAGTAAAATTTTTGTTTTCAACAAAAACTATTTGGCCATTCTAATAACGGAGTTCCAATAAAAGATGGTGTTAACAGCATAGGATATACTTCCAACTGTCTGAAAACAGTCAGCTGGTATTTTTAAGTAAACTTATTCCACTAAATGCCATTAGTATAAGGGAATAATGGTCCACGTTCATTTATAGAATATAATTTGCTAATTGAACATATAAAGTTCCAAAGAAATGGTATGTGGCAAAGCTAAATGGGCTTCATTTTTGGAGTCAGCACATGAAAATTACTATAAAAATGCTTCAAAATCTAAAGCAGCAAAATTATTGTACATAGGCATCATCAACTATAAATATTGTGTTATTTTATGACTACAGTAAATATATAAATATTAGCTTTATATGCGACGGTTAAATTTCCCCTTTTCCAGTTGCTGCGGTTTCGCTTGTTAATATTAAACCGCGGTCAGCTGCCCGTAACTCAGATAAACTTCTGTAAGCGAATTCTAGGGGGGGGGGGGCACATCGAATTATGTTGTACTAAGAGAGGTGGTATGCTAGAAAGATGCAGTCTACAGCAAAATAATACTGCCTAAGAATAATTAAAGTACAACAAACATCCCTGAGGACAATAGGCTACCGGCACCAATTAAAAAACATACATTATGCAAAATAGTGGGTAGCTGTTGTATAGCGGAAATTGTCAAAAATCGGTTTAAATGGGGTTATGAAAACAGGTATGGCGTACTATAAAAGTCAAAATACACCTGTCTGTCATAAACTGGCAGGAAACACAGACACGATACATGCAGATGTCATCTCTGGACCTGCAGAGCGACATTAAAATTAGATGGGGTAAAGAAATCTATATCTTGGAGCTAGGTATGAAACAGAGGTAGGGAATAGCATGGTTTGGACAGGGAGACTGGAAGACACATAAGCTTGTTGACGAGGAAAGCAGGAGGATTTGCATATTATGCTCAGAACCGGAAGACTGAGTGCCTATTTTGTCTAAGTGTACACAGATAGAAGATGCTAGGATAAAATTTCTCCCGCATTCATTTTTGAGTTCCAGTAGGGGGAAACTGACGTGTTGGGACATAAATTGTAAGTAGACAAATCTGCCTAAACTCGAGAACTTTGCAATAAGCAATTTTAGGGACAAGAAATTTCTAAAAATATTGCACATAAATAAATCAAAATTTATATGAATGTCAGAATTATTGTACGTCTGTCCATTTCAGGTGTGTTTATGTGCATGAGTGCGCTATTATTATTTTGTTTCTTTTGTTGGAATTCATTTCAGAAATGAATTACTTTAAAAGAGCATAAACGGTTGTGCATCCCACGTGACTGTGATGTGCGATATATTGGAATAATAAATATTTGTACTATCTCTACTATACTCCTCCTCCTCCTCCTCCTCCTCCTCCTCCTCCTCCTACTACTACTACTACTACTACTACTACTACTACTACTACTACTACTACTACTACTACTACTACTACTACTACTACTACCACCACCACCATTATTTCTATACTGCTACTATCCTACCAAAAGTTTAAGGACTCCTGCTTATATCAACTAAATCCATTCTGTCCTTAAACTATTTTATTGAGCAGTTTTGTGTCTCGTCAAAAAAAAAAAAAAATCATTTTATTAAGAGATACATTAAAATGATATAAAAGTCATTATTTTTTCATAATACTTTTAGAAAATTTGTTCACTTTTAGAAAAGTTGTAGAAATTATCCTTTTTAATCTTTGTGGGGATTTAGTCATGCAAATATATGGAGTATAAACATTATTTTTTTTCCGAGGATGAACGCACATGTATAAGGAACATTAATAAATATAATATTACTCTCATTTATCAAAAATTGACACACTATTTATTACTTTGCAACATATAAGCAGGCTCTGTTCCTACTTCGCTGGTTCTTTCAACATGCGATTTAAACGAAGGTCAAATTTCCCAATTCAAACTCATTTTTTCCAATTTGTTGCAAAGTAATAATCATTCTGATAATTTTTGATAAACCAGTATATGGTGGTAATATTATATTTATAAATATTCCTTATATGTGTGCGTTTATCCTTGAAAAACATAATATTTATATCCCATATATTTTCATGGTTAAATCCCGACAAAGATTAAAAAAAAAAAGGATAATTTTTGCAATTTTTCTAAAATTGAAGAAATACCGTAAGTTATGAAAAATTAATTAATTTTACATAATTCTTTTTTTTAAAATGTACCTATTAATAAGGTGCTTTTTTAAGAAACACAAAGCTGCTGGACCAAACACTTTAAGGAAGAATGTATTTAGTTGATATATGCAGGTGTCCTTAAACTTTTGGTACAGTCTGTACCGCTACTACTATAATGTGCAGTTATTAACATATGCATCAGTTAGATGATTTGAAATACATTTTATATTACTAAGGTTAATGTTGTGCTCCATTAATTCATAACACCGCATCTTATTCAATTCTATAGTAAATTGCTTGTTGTATATTGACAGTTTTATATGAATGACAACAACAACAACAATAATAATAATAATAATAATAATAATAATAACAATAATAATACGATATTTATTGTAAAATAATTGGGCACAAATGTTTTTCTTTGCAATCTCATCTTTCTCACAAGGAAAGAATTGTTGCTGGACAAGAAATGTTCGCTTGAAAAGTTGTACGGAAACTTAGCTCACTATGGTGATGAAAACCACAGAAACATTCATCTGTCCAACACTCTGTTTGACACTTCTTAAAAATGAGAATGGGGAATTTTATATATATAATAGGCATAAAATGCCAAAAAAAACTATTTGAACAATCTTCTGAATCACATTTCATAGATGAAAAATAAAATTCCACCGGAATCACATTTTTGAATTCGGGAATTTTAGAGGATCCAGGTAATCTGCCAAGAACACAGAAGCTTAGGTGATAAGTTGATTACGAGTAAAGCAGTGCATATTCATTACAAATACTCGACATCCCAATTTTAAGTTCTGGGCTATCAATGAGGGTTCTTATTAATCTGTATGTTTTTCGCATATATATTATATTGATTAAAGAAACAATCATCCAGATGCCGGAAATTATTACTTTTTTTAGGGAACGATCCTTTGCTTAAAATTCTTTAATCAAGGTTGTGTCTTTGTGAGCACCCCATGAATACACTTAGGCAACATTTGAGATTTCCAATGAGACATTAAAATAAAATATCCTTAAATAGTCTTTAGACATTTTACCACTCACGACAGCCTCTACACTTATACTTTGGGAAGATTTTATTTAATCTGATTCTTTTATTTTCGTACCAAAACTTTTTTTGGAGGAAAAAAAAAAACACTACCAATGTATACAGACAGCGTTGAGGCGCACAAGTTATGAATTACATACATAAAAGAATGGCTGCAACACTTTGGGAATTAATGGAAGAATGACGAATCTACCTACCCACGTCCTTATTCTGAGACACTCGAATTAGTGGATGAAATAGAGCAAGAAGAACTTGAAAATATCTTAAGCAGCTTTAAGGACAAAAACCACCAGGGCAAGATAATTTAAATATAGAGTTTTTAAAACGTATCAAAGATTGTAAAAAATAGACTTTTAAAAATTGTGTTGTTGGAAATTGCATCTAGTACTAGAAGATTGGATGACAGGAGTAATTTGCTCAAATTTAAAAAAAGAGATAGAAAAATATGAATAACTATAGAGGCATAAACCTTCTTCAAACAGTATATAAAATATATGCAAAATAATTTCTAGAAGATTAAATGTTATTAGTAAAGTACAGCTACAGGAATAACAATGTGGTTTTAGAAAAGGGCGATCTTGTGCAGATTGTATATTTACGGTGTAATAATTAATACAGAAGAAAAGGGAATTTAACTTGCTGACTTTCATATTATTTTATGAAAAAAGTTTTTATAGGGTTCATTGCAATACAAGAGAAAGGATATCAGTCATCTGATTAAGGTAATTCAGAGTCTATATAAAGTACAAGAATTAAGATTGACAATGTCGCTGGAATTGGAAACAAAACAGAAGATATATATATATATAAAACTATTCTACTGGAGGTATTCAAATGAATAGAAATAAATTGAAAACATTTTATTTGCTGACGATCAGGTTATTTGAGGAAACGGAAGTTGATCTACAGAGAAATGTTGATAATCTGAAATATATCATAGAGACATATAATTTAAAGATTTCAACAACCAATGGATTTTAAAAGGAAGAATCGTGAGAGATGTGAGATAATTATTAACGAAAAAATAATAGAACAGATCTATAGTTTTAGCTATCTCGGTTTTAATGTGTCATACAGTAAAAATAAAAGATCTGAAAACAAAACTAAATAAATTAAGACAAATGAATGGGACAATAAGGAGAACATTAAAGAACATGACGTCAAAAGCAACACAAATGAAATTCTGCAAAGTAATGACAACATATGAAAGTGAAAACTGAACTATGGATAGGACAGACAGGAAAAGATTTGGGCACGAAATTCCTGTTCGAGTGGAAATCCTACCTTTGTTAGTTCTCAGATATAGTGAACACAAATGGTTGCACATGATCTTGGCGTAGCTAGTGTACCCTAATGCAATAATTAAATCAAATTAACACGATGTTCAAGCACATGTGACAAGTAGTATGTAGCGAATGCATGTTTTTTGAAAAGTATTGTAGAAATGTAAATTGGAATGTCGGTATTCCCTTTCTTTCCGAAAGGCTAAACTGTTTTAACTTTTACCTATCTTTTGTATAAAACAAGTAAGAAGATGTCATTTCGATTATTGAGACTTCAGCCTTGTAGTAAATGCGGCAATAGGGTTCGATCTCCGATTAGTCAAGTTGTTTGGTTTCAGAATTTTTCTAGAGCAGAGGTTTCAGCGTTACTCCAGCACCATAGTTCTGAACTGTTACGAAACAAAATAATTACTTCATCTCATCATTGGATTGTTACATCGGTTTTAAGACTTTCGTAATTGTCAGATTGTATTATTACACAGAAATATTATATCTGAAAGCTACTCTAAGCATATCACTGTAAATAATAGACCAAAGACCTTTACCAGCTGTTATATGGAGATGGGCGAAACGATATGAAGAAAATACAGGGCACAAAGTTGCAATTTTGAATCTCATTGTCCTAATTCTATATCTCAAGCTGGCACTTTACCTCAGTTCATCTGTATGCGCAAATAAGCGAAATAGGCTCGAGACCAATAGGAGTTCATGAAAACTGATTGCTGGATCGTTGGCGTTATTTTTACTTTCACCTTTCTATTTCCTTCGCGTGATGTTAGGAGGACCAGAATAAGAGTTCGAGTTTATTGGGTTAGTATGTAACATATCCAACTCGTGTTTTCCCTGCACGATCATATTCTGAGAAGAGCCAATGATGGCATTGTGTGTACTTCTACTTGCTATGCAATTAACACTTTGTTACAGCATACAACTACTGGCAAATAGAACGTAATAAACAGCATCTTATGTTGAGTTTATACTTGTGATTGCAGAATGCATTTACATGACTACAAACTCTCGGAAGCAGAGTCGTGTAAATGCTCCTTCCGAGATGAATGGCCTTGTTGGATTTTATTGGTCCTGTCTAGGCGCCGTATAGCGCACTGGCTTCTCGTGTTAAAAATATTACATATATGTATATGCTTATGCTATGGAGATTAGTTTGTTATTTATATTCCCTTTGCATTGTCATTGAATTCAACCATTTTTATACGTATAGCGGTTAGTAATAAAGTATGATAAACAGCAGTGGATAAAAACCATTGAACTTAGAGTAACAGTGCATAAGTAATAAAATTAATAAATCGATCTTAAAACTAAATCATATTACATTAGAACCCGCCAATATGAAACCCGTTAATCTGAAATTTCAGGCAATCTATCAGTAAATGAAGAACATAGAACCTGTGACTTTTTCGAGTAAATGAGCAAGCTATTAAGTATTTAATGATTTAAAAATTACAATTGAAATAAAATGTACATTTATTGAGATGCATTCAATACATACAAATTATGTACATGCATACAATTGCACATTTTTGCCCTTATAAAAGTCTACAAAGATACATAACTGTTTATGTGTTATAAAACAAACGCTTTTCA
The DNA here is from genome assembly GCA_030762175.1 of Metallyticus violacea. Taxonomy (NCBI): domain Eukaryota; kingdom Metazoa; phylum Arthropoda; class Insecta; order Mantodea; family Metallyticidae; genus Metallyticus; species Metallyticus violacea. Next base: position 147,850,101 of record CM060833.1, read on the forward strand.
AGAAATTGAAAGAATTAAAAATAATAAAATTTTTAATCAGATACATATAAGTTGTGTTTGTAAAACTACAACACGCACCTTACTGAAGATCAATTTGCAAAATACAATTATTTTTTGTTTTTGTTTCAAGAATTTGAATCTAGCAAGAGGCCTCATAAACATAACATCAATCGGAGTTGCATCGGCGTATTGCTCCACATACTGCAGTGATATCTATAGTGCAGTGGCGGCTCAAGCACATGCCCTCACTTTAATTTTGAACCATAAATACTTTTAAATAATGTCTGCATAAATGGTCAGCTCAAAAGGTTATAGAATTTTATACCCGCAAACCCTGAATGCTTCAGCGCCTGCATTGTAGCATATAAGGTACGAGAGCAATTTAAACGGCTTCTGCGAATACGGACACTTGGTATGTGTATGTGTGAAGAGAACTGGCTAGAACACTTTCTCCTTGTGTCCAGGCTTAGTAGGGATGAATGCTTTGGTTTAAAAAGGGTTGTTTTGAAGCCGATGGACGAGGGAATGAGAGGGGAGAGGGGTGTGACAGTAAAGCTTCACAAAGAGCACCTAGATTCTGCGAACTTTCCACGCACATGCGCATCGAGCCATCCCTATCGTAAATTCTGCAAGAGGAGTTTCCTTATGCGATTTGTTGTGAGGTAACGTTGTTACTTCCCATCAGCTGTGTGTTCTTTTGTGCCAGACCTATGAGGAATCTAAAAAAAACTTGAGAAACGCTTCCACTATAAAGGCAAATGAACGGATGTATCTTAAATAGCATTACGTTTTAAATAGAAGCACAAAAACATATAATTAGTGAGAGGAGCCTTATGAGATTAAACCGACAATTTTGGCACTTCTGCCTCTCGCCGATTTGTTGAACGTCTTAATGCACTGCAAAAAGTGATGCCGCGGACAGTTGTTTAAATATACTGCTGCATTCTAAGTACTTATATTTATTACTGACATCATTTCTTGTTTCTGAACAAGAGTACGTAACGAAATTATTTACAAAGATCTGAAATGCATGAATTGTTTATTTTAGTAAACATGTAATAAATATTTTAAGTCAAAAAGTGAATACTAGTACACAAAATTACTTTTTATTTTATTTTCTACAAAAGTGATAGTTTTTTTGGGAGGTGGGGGGGGGGCTCGCAGTACATTTTTGCAGATTAGTGTGAAGAATTCTTGTTCGTGGATTCTATATAATGTTACTTTCATAAGTTGTGCCCCACCAACTTGTTGGTGCTGTTGGTGTAGTGGTTACCATACTTGCCTCCTAAACCCAAGATCGCGGGTTCGAACCCGGCCAGGACCGATGGATTTTTTCGGGGCGTAAAAATCCTAAGTATGGCTTCCTTCGGAAGGGAAGTAAAGTCGTGGGTCCCGTGTCGTACATTTACGGCAATAAAAAGAACCTCAGGCCTGAAAGAGAAGCCTCTGAGCAAAATTTGTCGGCCATTTTACGCCCTGATTTGAATGGGACGCTGATGACCTGAGCTGTTAAAGAGCGTCCATAAATAAATCAATCAAAAAAAAAAAAACAACTAAAATATGCTCAAGCCGCCATTGCTGTAATGATATTGCTCTAAATGTGAAATTCTGTTCTGTATTATCGTCGTCTTCATCTTCATCAAGATTTTTTATCTCAGTTCCCAATAACCATTGGCGCTTACTCCAGTATAAGAGAGTTTTACATTTACTCTGTCACAAAGTGAAGGGTTCTTTTCCTTTATTTCATCTATACCATAAAAACAGAACAATGCAAATATTTAGGTTTATTACGGTACAAATCATGCCAGGAGATTTGTTTTAATCATCTACTGAGCGCAGAATATTTTCAAGCAAAGCAGTACAGTTAAGCTCCTCTATCTTGTGCAGTCGGAGAAGATAAAACATTTGAACTATCTTAAATATCTCCATTAAAATGTAGACGTTTTGTTCAAATGTAAAATTTATAACTTATACAAATATATTTCTGATGCAAAATAAATGTTCACCGGTAGCATGGTTTTGTTCCACGAGTAACCATAAGTAGGCGTGCTCGTTAACGCAAATTAAATCTGCATGCCACACGGATGTAATAGAAAACAAGTTACTGACAAACACGACGATTAAGAAGTCCTCCCAAGAAGAACATTTAGGTTGTTCGTTTTCAGCTTCTTCATTACCAGTTTAGGGTTAAGAACGAAATTATACTTCACTAGCATTTTAGTGTATATTATATTATGTTTTTTCATGTATCTTATTTAGGAAGGAATTCGTCGGTCCTGGTGGTGTTGTGGTAACCATACTTGCCTTCTAAATCCAAGATCGTAGGTTCAAATCCGGCCAGGATCGCTGGATTTTTTCGGACTTAAAATCCTAAGCATGGCTTCCTTCGGAAGGGAAGTAAAGCAAAGCCGTGGGTTCCGTGTCGTACATTTACGGCACGAAAAAGAACTTCACGCCTGAAAGGAGAGGCCTCTGAGCAAAATTCGTCGGCCGTTTCACGCCCTGAATTGAATGGTACGCTGATGACCTGAGATATTAAAGAGCGTCCATAAATGAGACAATTCAACAATAGGATGGAATTATTATTTGAAAGGATCTTGCCTGAGGACATCATAGTTAGTTGGCACAATACTGTCAGTACTCTTGAATGTTTTAGTTATCTTTATAAGAAGCCATATTTTATTTTATTCGGCTGATTGAATTACTTTTAGGGAAACCAATGAGTGTTTTTTTGAGAAATTTAACGAAAAACGCTATTTTACTTTGAACTTTATCAAATAGTTATAACCCTTCAGCATTTAAAAATGTATAGTTTATTTTCCAGATGAAAAATTTCAAGTCATATGTCTTTTCTACTAGAGCAGGTCATACGCCCAAGCTCTCCCGTTCTACTGCAAGAAACTGCTGTTCTTGAGAGAGCAGTCTAGATAACGTAACTTTTTTTGATTGATTTATTTATGGACGCTCTTTAACAGCTCAGGTCAGCAGCGTTCCATTCAATTCCGGGCGTGAAACGACCGACAAATTTTGCTCAGAGGCCTCTCTTTCAGTGTTGAGGTTCTTGATCGTGCCGTAAATGTACGACACGGGACCCACGGTTTTACTTCCCTTCCGAAGGAAGCCATACTTAGGATTATTACGCCCGAAAAAAAATCCATCGGTCCGGGCAGGGTTCGAACCCGCGATCTTGGGTTTAGGAGGCAAGTATGGTAACCACTACACTACCAGGACTGACTGGATAACGTAACGATTCGACACTGGCAGCAATATACTGAGTAGCCTATTTTATTGACAATAAGTTACTACAAATTTTTTCTTCTACAAGGTATAGGCCTGTTCACCTGTTCCGTCCTCACTTCAACATATCACTCCATCTTGTTCTTGGTCTTCTACTTGACGATATCCTCTAGGTTTATAATTTAGTAACTTTGTGGTATCCGTTCTCTTTCATCCTTAATATATGCTGATACCAATTATTTTTTGTTTTCATTAATTTTTTCATTTAGATTATATATAACTGTTTTCACATTTATTCACTTCTTTGTTTGTCTAGCAGAGTAAATCCAGCTTCTGCTCTTAAAACTTTCATCTCTGCAGTTTCTATTCTTTTCCTCTCTGTTCTATTCACAGTTCAGTTTTCACTTTCATGTGTTGCCATTAACACTGTCATTACTTTATAGAATTTGCTTGGTGTTGCTCTTGACGTCTTGTTCTTTAATGTTCTCCTTATTGTTCCATTCATTTATCTTAATTTATTTAGTTTTATATTCAGATCTTCATTTTTACTGTACGATACATTAAAACCTAAAATAATTAAAACTAGAGTATTGATCTGTTATTTCTTCATTGATTATTATCTCACAGGATTATTTCCTTCAGAAGCCATGCTTTTGTCTTCATTGTTGAATAAATTATAAGATATTTTTCAAGTTATTAACACTTCTCTGTAGATCATTTTCCGTTTCCTATATATATAAGAAAAATAAAAATGAAGTAACACTATTAACAATGTAACAAATTAACAGTAATTATAATAGTACTAAAGAATAAAACACTAAGAAAATGTCACTTGAGATCGCTAGATTTCGGACTCGTGGAGTCCTTCTGTTGCAAGATAGGACTCCACAAGCCCGAAATAAAGCGATCTCAAGTGTGACTTTTTCTTAGTGTTTTATCCTTTTGTACTATTATAATTACTGTAAATATATATATATAATGCTGGCGATAGGGGCATCCCTGCTTGACGCCTTGGTTTATTTCTTCTGTTTTGCATCCAACTCTATGGCTTAATTCGTGTACTTTTAAATAGACTCTGAATTACCTTAATCAAATTTCCTTTCTCTTGTATTACAGTCCATAATTTATTGGGAAGTTATTTATTAAAAACTTTTTAGTAATATGAAAGTCGGCAAACTTATTAACGCTACTTTGACAATTGCTATTCTGTGGTGAAACCATCATCATCAAATAATTATTGGTACCATAAGTCTAACATTGCGCGTCTTAACTATTTTATTATACATTCCAATCTGAAAGCTTTTTCTATTCGTAATTTATTTCTAAGTTTTAAATGCATGGCACCAAATATACAAAAACTTTTCCTTAGTGGCTGAGAATGACCTTCATTAGGTGATACTTTAAAATCTTTTTTATGTTGTTCTTGTAATTATAGCAAAACGCATTTCCACTACTTATACTGCTGACAAATTCAGACCTGTAAACCGTGGTAGACTTGCAAGGAAGCTTAAAAGAAAATTTAATATCTAAGTGTCAAAACTATTTTGTACTAATTCTTTCTCGTCTTTTTACCCTCACAACAGCATAGCGTTATTTCCTAGCTACCATCTAGAGGCACTGATTAAATTAAGCATAACATATCCAGTAGGTAATGCACGCCTAGCTTTGTCATTCATAGTTTGACCCGGAGAACGAAGAAGCCAAGAGGTTTGCCTAACCAGATCTGTAAGGGGTTCTCTGTATTAACACGGAGAGGAGTTCCTAAATAAAAGAGCACTGATTGAAAACGAGCGTATTTAACACTTCTGTACGTTTATCTAATCATTCAAAGTTCTTTAAAGATACATAATAATTAAAGGAATTATTATTTTAAAACAATGCCGGTGCATTATGCATCAACATATATATTAAAATGTGTTTCCTAAATGGAAGTTGCAGTGATATGAGTATCAGAATGGACATATCTTAAGCACATCTGTGATACTGAAGCACAGACACGCCTAATTACAGAAGAATGTATCATGATATGATTTTTATTTAAATATTGTTGCAGTTTTCTTATAAACATTTTTGAGCACTGAAGAAACAGTTATAATGAAACAAAAGACACTTGAATTTATCACTTTAAAAACATATTCTTTAAGTTTCTTTAAAGTCCTGTATTCTGAAAAATATCTACTACCCCAGGTGTCACTACTGTCTTATACGATTCTTACAAGTATTTCCTGACTTTCTAGCTCCAAATCAATTAAACGCAACAATACTGTCTGGTGGTTATTCCGCGCGGTTCTCAATTAAACGCAACAATACTGTCTGGTGGTTATTCCGCGCGGTTTTCAATTAAACGCAACAATACTGTCTGGTGGTTATTCCGCGCGGTTTTCAATTAAACGCAACAATACTGTCTGGTGGTTATTCCGCGCGGTTTTCAATTAAACGCAACAATACTGTCTGGTGGTTATTCCGCGCGGTTCTCAATTAAACGCAACAATACTGTCTGGTGGTTATTCCGCGCGGTTTTATACTGTCTGGTGGTTATTCCGCGCGGTTTTCAATTAAACGCAACAATACTGTCTGGTGGTTATTCCGCGCGGTTTTCAATTAAACGCAACAATACTGTCTGGTGGTTATTCTGCGCGGTTTTCAATTAAACGCAACAATACTGTCTGGTGGTTATTCCGCGCGGTTTTCAATTAAACGCAACAATACTGTCTGGTGGTTATTCCGCGCGGTTCTCAATTAAACGCAACAATACTGTCTGGTGATTATTCTACGCGGTTCTTAATTAAACGCAACAATACTGTCAGGTGGTAATTCCGCGCGGTTTTCAATCAATTTGATTTGTTATTGACGTGTTAATAGCTCTATAATTTCAGTGCTTGTTTATTAATTGTGAAATATTATGACTTTGACATTATTCTTGCATGTAAATGTGCGTTTTAGCTCTAAAGTTTTCAAAATAATGTAACAAATGAGTGAGAAATATGTTAAAAGTGTACAGAAACTCTTTACAATAGTGATAAGTTTTATGTAAATATTAACAAAATGTAAAAACAATAAAAAAATAGGGAGACAAATTAGCAGCATTCTTCACTTTATTGGAATTCTTTGGAGCAAAGGAGAGTTGAAAGAGAAATAAGCGCATGATTCATAAAGTTATGTGTATTTCAGGACGTGATCTTGAAATTAAGTCGTATATATTTATGAATATTGAACTAAAAACCCTTTGGAACTGGAAATTTTAGGAAAAAGGGTTGTAGCCTAGACTCCTAGTCTTTAATTATATCTGGAAGATGCAAATGCCCACGCGTTAAAATGTTGATCTCGTTATGCCACAATTCCGGTTACTAGCTAATGTGAGTAGATTATCCCTTATTCTGTTTAATACAAAAGGCACACATAACCTCATTCCTTTATTGCCCATCGTGAACATCTTAAACACCATCAACTGCACGCTGTTACAGCTTTTATGTTAGTTCTAAGTGCAAATGAATGGCCACGAACGTGAATAATGTGGGTGATTTCTAAGTTAATTGTTTTAGAAAATCAGCTATAAAACGTAACGTTAGTAACCATATCGCAACAAAAGTACAGGCTAGATTAACTATGACACAACAATGCACTCATCAGGAGTTGAAAAAGTAAAACCAAACTTGTATCAACATAAACAAATGAATGGAAAATTATTTTTTTTAATTCTCCAGAAACATCCTAAGAGACTATGATCCCGTCTTCCAGCAACTTCTTAATTGTGGAATATCTGTGATAATGGAAATAGATGAAATATTCAACCATTATAACTTTTGGCGTTTAATTTCTTAGGATTTACTTAATCATTAAATTTGAATATCACTGTACCTGCACCGTGTGATCCTGATGATTGATGATTCTAATGACGCGACCGGAGCTGGGCTTACTGTTCCCACCTCCAGGAGGCGGCGCATCTCCAGCCTCTACGATGGAAGACTTGCGACTGTGGGGTGGTTTACCCCAGCCTTGGCTAGGCATCGCAGGGCCATACCACATCCCATTCTTCTTGCCATAGCTGGCGGCCTGTAAGAGATAAAACTTCTTTATTCCATGCAATTGAAGCTGTAGGGAATAAGAAAGCAAACCCTGGAAAAGTGTACTCCACAGTATGGATATTTAGGTTGTGGGTCCTGTTCCACAAAAGTATAGTCTAATACATACACGTGTATTGTAACTTTCTATTCCACGAAAGAAGTGCAACACTTGTATAGTATTAATAAAAAGTTACAAGTGACGTCATATAGGAGCAAGATGGAGAAACATCTGTTTACCATATCTTGAATTAGGTTATGTCTACTCCTTTTTGTTTTTTAATGTACAGAGCGGATTGTTGTCTTTCCTGCTAAATGGGTCTTGTATTTTCTCTCAGATATAAATACTTAATTATGCATTAATCGATATTCAAGCGTAATAATCCACTTTGAGACTACGATATATTTAGGAGCATCAATTTCAGTCGAGAGATAGCAGAAGAACCGAGCTTCCCAATTGTCCTCTGTCGTTTATTTTTTATTATTTATTTGTATTACTTGACAATGAAGTTCCCATTATAAGAAAAATAACTGGGAAATTTTATCAAAAGAGATACTTTTAAAAGAGAAAGAAGAATGAAAGTAAATTATTTTCGTGGCCTATAGCAAGAAACTTAAAAATACATAAACTCAAATGCTGGTCTGAAATATGCATTTGAAACAGGAAAGACGTGCTTTAATTGCACCTAACCTAACTTTATCATTGTATACAAACACTTGTTTATTCTTTGGCTTTTACATATCCCTACTCATCATTATCATCACTTTCGCTAATACTTTTAGGTCAACTGACTCCAAAAATCATTAAAAAGAGGATGCATTTTGTGCTAGTATATCAAGTTACTAATATTCCTACATTTGCATAGAAATGTATGCAAATTACAAGTGACGACTAATACTAATACTTCTGTGGAACAGAAAAGCAAAAATGCACTTGTACACTTGGAAGTATGGAGTTGTAAAGTACAAGCGAAGTTGTGGAACAGAATTTTAATAATAACTACAAGTTATAAGTCCATACACTTGTAATGTATTGGACCACACTTTTGCAGAACAGGATCCTGGAGTATGTTTCTCCACTCATTTATTTGTATGACTATAGTTCTTAAATCTTGTTTCTACAATCTATTTAGTTGCTGTTCATACAATTGGTTTGATTCAATCTCATGTTGTGTTAAATTATCTACACAATGCTATTTTTGAAGTTTTTTTTTAATATCAGAGATAGCAGGTAATCTTTAACAGCAAATGAACTTCGTTCTTGTTTGCGCGACTTTATTAATTATTATATAAATATAATTTTATTCTAATGACCCTCATTATCAAAATTCATCATAGTCTCACTTTTTGGATGTTAAGTATTTTATGAAAATTAAGATTCATCGAATTCACAGAAAAATGACTTAGAAAATGTCGTAATTGGATGGAAAAAACAGTTTTATTTGAATTATGTACATTAGACATACATCAAGTCCAAAAATTGGTAAAGTTAAAATAAAAATCATTTCTTGAAGTAAAAAAAAAAGTCACATAAACCAGATAGTAAAATAATTTAACAAGAACTTATAATTTTATAGTAACCCATTTCAGTCAATACTGAAACTTACATCTAGAAAAATAGGAGAAAAGATGGCGCAATACCTTAAGTACCTATCAAGAGAATAATATGTGACAAATAACGATTATAATTACAATTGGGGACTGGGCATTAAAATTCACTCATTTTCAATGAGAACCTAACAAACAGAAAACAAAACAAAAGGAGACTTAAGTTGTTGAATGGTGTTTAACGTCCGTTTTTACCACTGAGACACTATGGGCGGTGAACACTGATGATACATGAAATGAAATGTGAAGCAGGAAATGTTGTCCAAAATTTCCTTTTTAAGTATAATTACTTCTGACAACTACTATAATAATAATAATAATAATAATAATAATAATAATAATAATAATTGTATCTTATTTCAGGTAATCAAGGGCATTAATATTACAATTAAAAGGAGGACCCCAGTATTATATGTATTAATGTATGTTCATAGACATGTCTTTTGCTAGTAAGCAATATTCAAGTTATTTTCCTATAATATCAATGATTGACATTGCCCATGTGACTTTGTTATGTTTGTAAAGGGAATGGAACTGCTGTTTGTCGGAAGCCATTAGCGTACCTGAGAGAAAAAGGTCTTTCGGTTAAGTTTTATCCATTGTCAAATCCTCACCGAGACACCTGTTCGGCGCCAAGTGTAATAACATTGCAAATGGCTAAGGTTCAATTGGAAACGGTACTTGCCCTTTTCAAAAGGATTTACCGCGGGCAGAAACACGCATTTTCGTAGAAATCAAAATCTTATCTATAACTAAAAGGGGAAAAAGGTATTACTTTAGAAATCGAACATCTAAGGAAAGTGCCAAAATTTATGACAGGCGTTCTTGGAAAACTGAAGCGTGGGTAGATATCGTAGATCAGAAGGGGGAAAATAATTTTAGCTAATGGTAATCGAATAAAAATCAACGAATGATTATATTTTAAGATAGCCAATGACGAACCTATAACTAAGGAATAGAATAATAAATTAAGGGAATTTAATTTAGCGAGAGGCTTGGCGATGTTATAGAAAACTGGAGTACAGGGTCAGGAGTTGGGGATTCAAAATTATTTCTACAGCAGTGGAAAGTTGGTCATTCAAAAGCAGGCAGTCAGAAGTTATTCATTCAAAGCCATTTCTAGTTCAATCGAGGGCAGTGTAAGGAATTCTAAGTCATTCTAAAGTAATTCTAAAGCAGCAAGAGTCAGTCAGGCAGTGCAACGTAATAGCAATAAAAATCACCATCGTGTTCAAGTGAATAAATACGCGAGTCAATACCGCGAACTATAACACGCCGAAGAACATGTTCCAGACCCTTCCAAGTGGTGAAATAAATTAAATGTGCAACTAGTGCCGGACTTCATTATTTCAGTGAACAATCTCCTTCCCCCCCTAATGACTATACGTCATTTAAAACAGTCCAAAATTCACCCTGAGATCCCATCACATTGCAACAACGAACACTGCTTCAAGTGATAAACTGGATTTTTTTAAGGAAGGAAACATTCCAGACCTAAGTTTATGGTACCTTCTCGGCATTTACTATTTATGAGGACCGAGGAAAACCTGGAAAGACCTCGGTCAGGGAGGGCGGTCCTGGCAGGAATCGAACCTCAGACCTCTCATTCACGAGTCCGCGCCTTAACGACCTCGGCCATCCGTGACGGTAATGCATAAATAAAACCTAAAATACATCGAGATGTTTAATTAAAGCAAAAAAAATTTGCTAGATAACATTAATGTAAATATAGTGATTTCAATGGTATTTCAGTCTTAAGGATGTAAAATCTATAACCATTCATACAGTTTATTTCTGTGAAAGGCAGAATAAAATAATAATTAAAAACAAATAAAATTACAAGCCCATTTTATTGAGATACTTTAAATAATCAAACAATAGAGGTGATATATGTTATGTTTCCAAGTGTGTATATTCTCCCACGCAGGTTACCTATAGCTTAGGTCAGGCGGCTCAAATCACATAAAAATTATCTAAGAAGTAACACACATTTTAAATATAATTCTTGGTATATCTAAACATATGATAAACAGTAAGTAAATATGGATGATTTGTTCAATTGTCTACCTACTAGTTACCATAGCAGTCATTTATTATACTTTTTGTTTATTTAAGTTGGTACATTGTGAATGAATAACTAAGTTAGTTTTTATAATTATAAAGTGTAGAATGTTTTTTTTCGGTTAAAATATTGGAAAAAAATGATATGAGACATTTGAATAAATGCAATGAATGTTCAACGATGTCATTTCAGTCGAAATGAAATGTTCACGACATAAGGAACAATTAATTATAAATGGAATACAAACTAGCGTTATATTTGGGATGTGGATGCAATGCGTTTTTAGTATGTTAAGAGATGCCCTGAAAATTGTTGATAATATGAATGTATCATTCCAGAGTTTTTGAAATAGATTGCACAAAAATTATTGCATTTTTGTCGTTCAGAGTCCCACTGGGAATGTCTGTTTGGTGTAGGGAGCACATCAATTCGTAACAGGACCAATGGAGCCAGGTTCTCGGCACATATGGATCACGCTTCGGTCTGCATTCAGATTCCAGAAAAATATGCAAATGAAGACATTTAACGCAGAAAGATCGAGGCATACCATCATGTTCTGGCGGGGAATTCTGACAAATAGAAAAACACATCTCTTTTGATTCTTGGAACAATGGATGCAAACAGACACATCCAAGATGTTTTGCAACCTTGAAGCGTCTGACCCTTTACGTGTATCAAAGTGTATTTATTTCAATAATGGCTTGTGGATACATAAATTAAATACTTAACCGTGGCTCTAGCCAGACCGTTCGTGTTCCTATTTACACATATGAGAAAAAAACCAAACACACGGAATTACAAATTACAAACACTATGAAACAACCCTCCCCCATCATGTCGGACAAAAAATGGATGCCAGAATAAAAATTTTAAAATTATAATTACAGGGTACTAAATAAGAGAAATACATAATTCAATACATATATAAAACAACAGAAGTACATTTAAAATATATAAGTACATTATATGTTGTGTGTTCTCTAGCCAGATTTTCTCTAGCCCAATTTACAAAGTCCCTGCCAATTGTTTTTATCCAATACCAAATTTAGACATGCAGTCTCACTCCTTCTTGACCTCACAAATTTGTCAGAGAGAATCCGCGACCTCCAGCACTCTGTAGCTTCACATTCAGTAAGCATATGTACCTCAGTTTTCCTTGTTACCACACGCCTGCCTCCTCCGTTATTTTCTACGCTTTCCATCTCGCGAGGAACAGCCAGGCCATTGCTGTTCTGTCTTCTTCTGTCATTTCATTTATATATGTTTTCCTTTCCCGTGTCCCTTTAGTTCTGATTGTAATTCCAGTGAGGCTTTGTTACAATACTCAGATTCCATTGCCTGCCTATCAGTATCAATTAACTCCTCCTAACTTTCCTCCAAGCATTTCTTCTATTTATAACTCCCATCTCTTAAGCCCACCCCATTTTTAGTTCTTCGAGACCTCTTTTTGCGGTAAGTGCCCAGTTTCCAGGCTTTTAAATTGTTCCTGATAGTAAACGAAGTTTGACTTTGTGTCCGTCCCCTTTATCAACTCTGACCAGTATTTAAAAAAGATATTATGTCACAAAAACTGCCGAAATCTTTTCTCACCCCAAAGTTTGCTGTGCTCCTATCAACCCTTAGAATTCTTTACAGAAAATTAGTCTGAATTTGAAGTGGCTTTTCTGCTCCCTCCCACCTCCACATTTCCGCGCCTGTGAATTTGTTTTAAAGTGTTAATGGACATTTTCAGGACCCTTGTCATTGAAGTAAACAGTTCCCCCAGCTTTCTCCTCGCTTTTCCTTCGGAGTATTTCATATGCTTTGACCATTTGCAGTTCAGTTAATTTAACACCTAAATATATGATACTTTTAACATTTTGGATTTTACCCCTTATTTTTTTTAAAAGTAACCGCCTATGTTTCTCCACATTGACTTTGAGACCCCAGGTAGTGCAATAAAATTCCAAGACTGTCAACGCGTCTATGTAATCCCGTCATTGAAGTAATATACAGTACTAGAGAGTGGCCTTTCTGGAATACACTTCAACAGAGAGTTTTAGAATAAGCTGGAGACTCTAGATCCGCTATTCTTCAAAATATTTAACAAGATGAAGAACTTTATTACATTTCTGTTTGTCCGCCAGTCGTGATCCTGGTGGATGTGACCTCAGAATCACTCGCTGCCGACTTTGCAGATGTTATTGCGTGAGTATGTAATGAAAATATGAACTAATTACTCGCAGTTGTGCAGTAAATTTCGTAGTTCTCAAAGATGTCGCAGTTTAAGAAGACAAAAGTGATTTACTCCAAGGTCGGGAGATCATTATAATAATTATTGAATTGTTGTTCTAAGGAAGCTAGGGGGTCAAACGTTTCAAACGTCTTCTAAATCAAGCAAATGCAAAACTGCTGTTTATGTAACTATTTCTTAAACCACAATAAAGAGACTCCGCAGGAAGATAAAGAACTGAGTGTTAATGGTAAAAATAGCCTAACCACACGCGGAAACCACATGAAAGAAGACCGACGCACACTGTAGTGAATATCGACGATTTTGATAAATGTGCGATGCCGCAATATTACAAATATAAATAACTTTAATGTTGTGAAAGGCGTGTTTCTACACTTCGTTCCTGTATTACGAAAATAATTTATATTTTATAGGGGCGAAGTTGGAAAGTGATTTAAGAATTAAGTTTTAAGTTGAAGAAATGCCAGAATAAAAGAAAAATTCTCATAAAACGCTCTCACTTCGTGACTTGGCGACATTATTATTATTATTATTATTATTATTATTATTATTATTATTTAGTATAAAGCCTATGCTACAAAGAAAAGAAACCTTTGACATAGATGGAACTTAGTTATGGTTATCTTATGTTTGGTAAATGCCTGGCTAAGTGATGAAGAATTTGGTGTCCAAATAAACAGTAACGAAGGAAACACGCTGAAAACATTTCATGCCGTCGGTGTAAACGGGTTTTTAAAAAATGGAGCATATGATTTACTAGGTTAGGTCAACTACAGGTGACTACTATGGTCAAATGAACCAATAAAAATTTGAAAAGTGTATTCGTGGTTATCCTCAATTGTGGTCTCAGATAATGCGTCATGTTATACACACAAGTAAACAAGTTGTGAAACCCGCAATGATAAAATGGTTGCAAAACAGAGTGTTTCAGTGTGACAATGCTGTATACAAACTTAGCCAAATTAAAAAAACCGAAAGAGAGACGTTTAAAGTGCGTGTATATTTGCAAGCTTCAGACCACACAGTGATTCGTCTACCTTTCTTATTGAACTGGTTTGGGCTAAAGTGAAAAGAACGTTAAGGATGGGAATGTAACAGGGAATTTAACCCTTCAAAAACTACAAAACATTGCCCTCTATGACATTTCGCTCGTGACAAAAACTTACTGACAAGCACACAGAGTAAGTGGAAAGTGAATACTGTAAAATATATAAATTTCTGAAGCAATATTTTCATTATTGATCAGCAACAAGCTTGCAACTTCTGACAACCTGGTCTTTCACTGGCAAAAAGTGTCTATATTTGCAAGAACAATCTTGTTCTCAAAATGGGTATTTATCCGACTCTGTTTTCAATACACTGGAAAACTAACCTTGAAATTTAGCGCCTTCAAACATATATTTGAAATTCCATCACTACACGGGTACCCAATTGTACAGTTAAATTCATTAGACAATATAGCTTATTGATGTTAATTTTATATTTGAACTTAAATGTCCTTTATATTAAGTACTCCATGAAGATACCTTCCATAATTTACATATACAGTGACTTAATCGACCTTGGCATTTTTAACCTTTATGATTTTTTCATATTTTTTCTTTTGGTAGTATCCAAAGATAATTGCTATGTTGCTCTCTAGTAATGGTAGGGAATACTTTAAAGAATGTGGAGTTGTTTGCAGTTTTGTAAAAGTTATAGAATTCTGGATAGATTCTGATAGGATTGGTGACTGAAAAATCAAAACCTATTATCAGTGATAATTTGTCATAAATATGTAGTCAACTGTAGATCATAATATGCAACTCGAATGTTTGTAAATGTTATGTTAAGTAGTGCTGCTTCCAACAAAATACTTTTGAAGTTTTATCAACATCTGGTTCATTACATAATCCCTATACTGTATGATATGATTTCTTCTTCTTCTTCTTCTTCTTCTTCTTCTTCTTCTTCTTCACTGGGGTATCCAATAATAAACATTTTTGGCCATATTCTTTCTTCCATTCTCAACAGCTATCCAGACTAGTTTTTTTAATCAAATGTATGTAACACACTTACTTCTGAATGTTTATTTTTATAATTTATTTGTTTCTAACGTTATCAAGTTTTGAAATTCTAGCTTCGTTTGAAATAACCCATTTCCACAGAACACATTATTTTTTGTATTATGTACATTCGTGTATTCTTTACATACATTCTTATTCTACCATATGTAATTTAAACATAATGCAATATTTCGACTCTTGTTTAACTATTTATATTACCTTTCCTTTTTCGATGATATATTTAGATTTATTTACAGGTTTAATTCATTAATTTCTTCAATGTTATTTATTTTTAGTTTTTCCGTTAATTGTGATATATATACGAGGGTGTCAAAATGTACACACACTTTCACAGTAGATATCTATTTAATATATTTCAAAGTTAGACCGAAAAACAACAGTAGTGTGTAGTATGATGATCTGTAAACAGATGTGACTCACATACATTATGATAGCGTTGCTACGTGATAGGTAAATCAACAATGAACAAATGAAGGCAAGATTATTGATGATGTTCTGTAAACAGATGTGACTCACATTACGTTATGCTAGCGTTGCTACAACAAAATGGAGGCAAGATTGTCGTTTGAACAGCGGAAAGCAATTTTGAAGTGATATTGGAAAGTCGAGAATGTTGTTCAAGTTCAAAGGCAATGGAGACGTGTGTACAAAACAAGCACCAACGCGAGTAACAATTGCACGTATTCGAGACAAATTTGAGACTCGTGGTACCGTATGCGATGTGCACAAGGACAGATCTGAGAGACCTCGCACAGCAACAAGCCCCGCGCACTGGATTCAAGGCACTGGATAGGATAAGAGTCCGATTGAGATTCCACCGCATTCTCCGGATATAACTCCGTTGGACATCACTTATAAGGAACTCTCAAGGATGTTGTATACCGTAGAAAACCATCTACACGGGCAGCACTTCGGGAAGAAATTGAAACGGCATGTGCTGCAATCGCTGAGGACACTTTCACAAACATTGCTCAGTCAGAATTTCAACGTATTCAGAAGTGTATCAACGCCAATGGTGGGCATTTTGAGCAACTGTCATAACCTTAAAAGTTTAAGATGATTAGTGCTCTATTTGTGTGAATTCAGTTTTGTTATGCTAACACAGTTTTTTTCTTTGCTTGAAGTGTGTATACATTTTTGGCACCCTCTCTCTCTCTCTCTCTCTCTCTCTGTGTGTGTGTGTGTGTGTGTGTGTGTGTGTGTATTTAAAGTATTGAAAACCCCCATGATTCATACTGTTTCCCTTACCTATTAACAATAATTCTAAATAAAAATGTAGCTTTTCTTCACCACTACTCCATTCTTGGTACTGGTTTATAGCATGTTTTAATTTCTATTGGTGTACTGTGTTTCTTCTTCAAATGAACTTATCTCTTCTGATTTAATACTATAGGATGTCAATGAAGATTTTCCTACTCAAAAAATCTCTGTTGTTCTCTGATTTTATCTTATATTCCCTCTTTTAATTCTTTTGTTTTCGAAAATAATCTGCAAGCTATTTTGTTGATATTATAATTATTTTATATTCGTTCTCTTTCCGTGTTAAAACATTGGCATGTTTTGTGTAATATTCTACTCTAGACGGTTTTTCTATTTTTAATAGACAAATTAAGAAAATCTATTAATGTTCTTACCATAATGTTTGGTCCATTCCTACTGATACACATGTATTATTATCTGATTATGTACAACATTGCTTTGGAAAATTAATAAAACACGTTCAAAGCCTGGAAGAAACGTAAAATACATTTATTTATTGTGTTTGCTCGTAAAGCATCCGATAGTCTAATTATAAACTAATCTAATTCTTTGAGCAGGTGACGGAAATTTCCTGGAAGCCTCCGTATTATTCATTATAGATGTACAAGGGCCGGGCTTTAGCCCAAGTCACAGGCCTAAATCGATACCTAAGAGTGAAAAACTCGTTTCTCCGGTTTTCTAAATTTTACAAGAAAGTAAAAAAAAAAAAAAAGAAAAAAAATTGTTACTTTTTTTTCAATTACTCTTACACTTTTATATTATTGCATTTAGTTTAAAATATAATTAACAATAACAGAAAATTAATTTGTTATATTATAGCACAAGACTTAACATAATGAAATCTACGTTAAGACTTATAGTTTTTACACACTTTTGTTTTTAAATAATTCCTTGTTATTTACAGTTGAAAACATTGCTTTAACAATTTTTCTTAAGGTTATACGACATTACTTATAAAATTTATTAGTCATTACATGCTTCATATATTATTTAGAACTATGGGACAAACCAGTAAAAATATTCAGTTTTTGGCATCACTATTTCCAGCTCTTAATTGGAATTCTTCTTTGGTACAATTGTTAAACATCATTTCTTGTTGAAGACTATTTTATGTTCTCCTTGGAAACTTTCTGAAGTCGTCAGATAATTTCAAATTGCATTGCATTGAGTCCCTAAGCTCATATTTCTCTGCAGCTCATTTTTTCCCCCTATAGTGCCATACTCAGATTGTGTATATTCCTTTTCTAGGCCCATCTGCTAAATGATTATCCGGTTTTAACAGCAGTCAAATGATCAAAATAGAATTTCTGTTCAGAAAAATGCAACCATCACTGAAAATTATTATTTATTTTACAGCTGGCCTATTTTATTTTGTCATATTGATAAAATTGCAAATTATTGTGGCGAACTCACCAGTCATTAAGCCACTTTCTGATTTTCCCCACAGAAATTAATATCTTTCGGCTGTACTGACATTATCGCTATGTCGGCGGAGGTGGGGAGTATAATTCCCTCCGCTGCGCGAGGCTTCAGTGCGAGTTGAAATCTTGCGCAAGTAGCACGTGTTTGTTAGATGACGCAATACAGTGTATTGAGTGAAAGTGTGTCAAGTGAAATGGGGCAATACAAATATTCTATTCCCCAGAGAGTATTCTCATTACAGGAAACTCATGACGTGTTTCAAGTTAGAGCTATCACTAACAACAGATGACCCCCCTCATTCCCCAATTTAACCCCCTACGATTTTTATCTCTGGGGGCATTAAAAGAGAAAGTGTACAAAACAAATCCATACATTTTAGATGAAATTAAAACTAACATTCGTCAAGAAATTGCTGCCAATTGTTGAGCAATTTACTTTTCTTTTTAAGTGTTTATGTTATGTATGTTAGAAATAACTTACGCGACAAACCGTACTATATTTACTGCGAACTTCCTGTCACCCGCACCGCCGACATAACAGCCAGTCTCGCCGGCCGGCCGCACGCCGCGTAACCGGTTGCATGAAGGTTCGTTCACCCGGTAGAATGAAGAATCTTTAAGAGATGGAGTAAATACAGCTTGCAAATTCGTATTTAGAATTTAGAATTACTCTCTCTTGTCAGCATTATCTTTATCTTTCGGTGTCTTGACTCTTGCTTTCTCTTTGAATGTGACTTCATTACAGACATAACATTGTCGTGAAGTGGTGATAAATATAATGTGGCTTCTTTTTAAAATTATCTTGTATTCTTTTTATAAAGCTACTTTAGAGTGTCACAGTTTTAAATACAGTTTGTTTTGTTTCCGACAGTAGTAAAGGTTGATTGTACTTTACTCTTCTACTAGCATTCCCAGAACAGGGAGATCCCAATTTCGTTGCTTTCTTTAGTTCATGAAATATTTGTTCCTGTTTATCAACTTTTCTTCTTCCTAAATACTTTAAACATTTCTTCCTTTTTTTTAATTCTCCTTTGCAGTTCATTTGTCTCTCATTGCTCTTCCTTTATGATAGCACTTACACTTCTGTCTCTCTGAGGACGTTTATTTTCATCTCATTTCCATCCTCACTATTTTATTGTTTATTTTCACCTCGGGTTCAATTTCTGATTTTCATCACATTTATCGTTATTAAATTAAATTGGTCTTTTCATGGTCACTTTTTTGATATTCATTATGAGATTATCATTATCTGTTTGTGTGAATTCAATTTTATTATGTTAACACAGTGTTTTCTTTGCTTGAAGTGTGTATACATTTTTCCACCCTTTGTGTGTATATATATAAATAATTTATCATAATGGAAGTCGGTGGTATTGTGGTAACCATACTTGTCTTCTAAACCCAAGATCGCGGGTTCAAACCCGGCCAGGATCGATGGATTTTTTCGGGCGTAAAAATCCTAAGTATGGCTTCCTTCGGAAAGGAAGCAAAGCCTTGGGTCCCGTGTCGTACATGTAAAAGAACCTCAAGCCTGAAAGAGGAGGCTTCTGAGCAAAATTTGTCGGCCGTCTCACGCCCTGAATTGAATGAGACGCTGGTGACCTGAGATGTTAAAGAGCGCCCGTAAATAAATCAAATCACTCAATCAATCATAATAGAATTTCCAGTTCATCTTAAATTGCGCTTTTTATTATACTTGTAAAGATATTCTGTTCAAACGCTCATAATGGATGCCAATTACCAGCAAATTCAGTTTATCCACATGCCCCACCTTCCAGCAATTCCGGCTGTTATTGAAAAAATATAAATTTCCCTTTATATAAAATTCATGAGCTTTCAATAAAACTTTTGTTATACTATTTCTTGACTTTGAAGCTAACGTGTAACAATTCCAAAGTGTTTAAATCTCGAATATATTCAAAATTATAGCCATTATCGTTTTTGCTTTTCTGCAGTTGTTTGGGGAGGTGCTTTTTGTTATTTTATTTTGAATAGCATAATTAAAATTTCTTTTCAAGAACAGATATTATAAGCGAAATTAAAACGCAAGCACACAAAAATAAATTGTAGTTAATCGTATATTTCCAATAGCAGGGAACGTATGTAAGTGGGTGTTTAACAATTTTTAAGATAGGTCTATATTTAAATTAGTCCTACTTAAGCAGGGAGATGCAAAACGGAAATTAAAAGCAATATAGTTGCTGTTTATCTGCTAACAACAGTCTTTTCTTGTAGCTTGCTTGGTAAGGAAATTTAATGGAAGTGGGGCAACTAAAATTAACTACCTTGAAGATAAGATGTAGCCATATTGCACTTGGGGGACCTCTTTAGTTTTTCTCGCTATCCTCTTAGATTTGTGCTAAATTACCTGGCATATTAAGTTGAAAATAACTTCTAAACTTTTAGAAATAAAAGCTGGTATAATATCTGTATTCCATAAAAAAATATTCTAAGTCACACAGGATTATTGGGCACCCTAAAGACCTGTCGAATATTTCATATTATATTCTTATAAAATATCCTTAATTTTGATGTCTTTTATCAAAGAAGCCTTATTACTGTTTAATTGTGGTTCTGCATACATTTGAAATTAAATTAAAACATTTCTGAAATATATATTTTTACACTAACAAAAATTTCTACCAACTGTTTCTCGTTTATGTACATGTGTGTGTGTGTGTGTGTTCGTGTGTGTGCGCGCGCGCATGTTTTTTGTATTTTTTGATATGTTTTTACTGTAATTAAAGTTTCTATTCAGTAGTAAGTTGAAACTATCTGAAATAAATAAACAAATAAATGCTTTTTAAGAAACATTAATGAACATTTCATTCATAGAGATTTCTCTCTTTTCTTTTACATCTTACTGTAAACTTTTAATAGTTTATATTTGCAATAAATAACTGTCATGCAAATTTTAGTGTGAACAACGAGGTTACTTGAGTTTCTGGCCGGCAGAATGTGATTGCGTATTGGAAGAAGCGAGTCGTCAAGGCTATATAATGCATGTGTTACTATTTGAATTGGGCTGTTTGTGTGACTGTTTGTGTATTAGTGTATAAGTCGCTGCAACTGAGAGTATTAATTGTAATAGCAGTAATAGTAGTTGTAGTAGTAGTAATGTGTATTTATTTCTCAGTATTTACCAACATTATTTATACAACATCGTTCCCATGGGCCTTTCGATCGTACATGGTATGCAAAAAGAATTTCCTCTTCAATTAAAATATAATTACAGTTATTGTCAACTAAGCACAAACACTTAAATATTAACGTGCAAATACACACACACACACACACACACACACACACACACACAATATAAATGAAAAATAAAAATAAAATATCACTATTAACAATGTAACAAATTAACAGTACCTAATTATAAAAGCAGAAAAGGATAAAACACTAAGAGAAAGTCACACTTGAAATTGCTATATTTCGAACTACTGGAGTTCTTTTATGGCAAGAAGCTACTTTTATTATGTATATATATACACATAATAAAACAATAACTGGATAAACGGAGAAGGGACATTACATACATATATACATAATCACTCACACATACACTCATTCAGACTCAAAGTGCCAGTCTACTACAACAAAGCGCTTCTAATTATTCTGCGCACTTTGGATAGAATAGAAACACTCTTTGGACATTTCTATTTCTGTGCAAACAGATTTCAACATGCTAACCTATCTCTATTCGAGTCAGCAAACTTAGTTCCAAGCGCAGTCAACTTTCACTGTTCGGTAACTGTACAGTTCATTAGAAAGTGCTACCAATTTTCTCTGTCTCTACTTAAAGCATATATTCTTCGACCAGTCTCATCTGTTATTTTAGTCGCTTTCCATGCCCTCGATCTTATCCCGATCTGTTTTGAGAACTCCTGGAATATATATCACACATCTCTCGCCTCATCTGATTTTGAGTTGGTTGTCTAAACTAAGGGACATTTCCTCTCTGCATTCTGCGTCCTTATCCTGTTGGTCAACTTCCTTAAGTATTTTTTGCATCTTTATTCAAACGTAATTGTCATTCCTTGCTTGCTTCCTTCTTCCACACGAATCTCGATTCTCTCTAAATTTATATTGATGTTCGCTGCCCAGTCTCTTTGATCTCAATTACTAGTCTGATGTTGATAGCATAAAGTCCTTAAAGTTAGGCCATCCCCTTTTATTATGCGTAATCAGTACTTATTTATTCTAATTTTACAATAAATAGAGTCTTCATAGCCCCCAAATTTCCTTACAACGCCACTATTCTTCATTACTTCTTACTGCTAAAACTCGCTTTAGAAACTCTTTTGGACTTTCCACTTACTCCCAGCCTCATATTTCAGAACCGCAGAACACGACAGAGCCATACACATTCTCCATAATAATTACAGAATATCAGGTACCCATGACAACGTACGCAAAATCTCTGACATTTGCTCCTGGGCTTTGTATGACGCTGTGTCTTCGTGTTATAATCCATCTTACTCTCATACTAGAAGCTACATCAACACATTTTACATTATCTTTTTCATTGCCATGTCTCATTCTTACTGTAAACTGGTCCATTTTTTAAAATGATAGTTTTAGTTCTAAAATAAAGCATACTAGTTCTTAGATGGCGTCCATTAGTAAGAAGAAAAGTATAACAAAAATAAGATGGTTACACAAAGGAATGACCGTTTTTTTTAATGATTTATTTATGGACGCTTTTTGACAGCTCAGATCATCAGCGTCCCATTGAACTCAGGGCGTGAAACGGTCGACAAATTTTGCTCAGAGGCCTCTCTTTCAGGCTTGAGGTTCTTTTTCGTGCCGTAAATGTGCGACGCCCGAAAAAATCCATCGGTCCTGGCCGGGTTCGAACCCGCGATCTTGGGTTTTGGAGGCAAGTAGGAATGACCGTGTTGAGGTACTTTACATCTGTGCTCTTTAATGTGTTTTCGTGTTATTTTTCTGTGGCAAAAGGGGGCCGAGAGAGTGTAGAAGACAAATAGATTCCAAGAAACATAAAATATATGGACAAATGAAATTTGAAAAGACTATATGGTCTTTTTTCAGTAATATGATACAAGAGTCACTAATGTCGAATTGTTGTTCACATAATTTCTTTTAGAGTATACTATTTTTGCCAATGCCTATACATTAATGCTGCAGTAAAAAGTGGTGCCAAATTTCTTAAGGAAAAGCAACCCTAAACTCAAAATCGTGGGTTCAATACCGGCCAGGATCGATGACTTTTTTCGGGCGTAAAAACACCTAAATATGGCTTCCATCGGAAGGGAAATAAAACCAAGGGTCCCATGTCGTAGATTTACGGCACGAAAAAGAACCTCAAGCCTGAAAGAAGAAGATTGAGCAAAATTTGTCGGCCGTTTCACGCCCCGAATTGAATGGGACGCTAATGACCTGAGATGTTAAAGAGCGTCCGTAAATAAATCTAACCAAAATTGATCCACATTTTCATCTGACACACGCGTTCATCCGGGGCTCTTTCCTTCACAGAGACACCCAGTCTTTCGGATCTCATACAATGATGTTACCAGAAGGGACGTTAAGACTAGCTCTTCACTTATACGCCCTCTGGACTGGATTATGTTTCGCAATTTCCAAGACAAAAGGTTTTTTCAAGTGGTCTTATTTTGTTCATTTTGTTACCATGACTATAAAACAAAATCTGCGCGTTTAGAATTGGAACTTCTATAGATTTTCTCCAATTTAAGTTATGTTTTAAAATTACATTATATACCGCAGAGCAAAAAATATGAGTAATCATTTTGTGTACACTCTGTATTTGAGGTATTTTATGCCAACATACCTCAAACCTAAATAAATTTAGTGCGAAACATTACTATGTTGCCATACTTTCGAATGCACTAGTGTTATAAAAGAAGACATATCTTGCAGTTAGGACCTTGAACAATACAGCACAAAATATTCTTTGTACACACTTTATACTAGTAAATCCATGAAGTAAGCCTAAAGATATAAATATTTATGAAATTATAGGGTTCGAGGGATGGTTTCGAATTCTTATTGAATTAAGTTAAAGTCAAAATAAAGTAATTGTGCTTTTTAACTTTACATCGAGAAACTCAGCATTTAATGCGCTTTTGGCACCAAATTTATATGAGAACACTTTATTATTTTTAATCAAAAGTTCATCGATTGTGAATATTGCGAATAAATGAATTAATGAAAAATTAGATATAAGACAAGAAACTATATATGTGGTTACGAGATAGGTGGAAATATTCATAACATGCATTAAAGTTTTTTTTCCCCTTGATTATTGTTTAACGCCCGTTTTTACTACTGAGGTACCACAGGCGGTGGACACTGATGATACATGAGATGAAATGATATATTGGGAAAGGATTTTTTTTAAAGGAAGGAAACATTCCAGGATTAAGTTTAGGTATCTCACGGCATTTTCTATTTATGAGGACTGAAGAAAACTTGGAAAAAACCTTAGTGAGGGAAGATAGTCCTGACGGGATTCGAACCCCAGGCCTCCCGCTCACGAGTCCGCGCCCTAACGACCTCGGCCACTCTTGGCGGTAACATCAAAGAGACGCATAAAATAGTTCCATGTTCTTCCTCTTGAAAACGAGTGAAAAGGTTGTAATACTGTAGTTAGAGCCAAAAAGGGGTAAGATATAAGCCGCAGATTGAAGAATATAAAGAAAAACAAACAGTTGCGTTACACTAAATCAGCTATAGAAAAGGAAGGGAAATAAAACAGGCAAAGCGCTTTAAAAGTATGGACAAGGTAACAAGAACAGAAACTGAAAAAGAAGCTGGCGCGAGGCTCATTAGCATGTTTTAAGGTCGAGTGGTGGCCATTTCTCATTGGTGTGGCGTAATCGTTTCTTTGTTATACTTTTATGTAATATTTAAATCGATATTCCCGCAGTCGCTCTTATGATAATCAGCTAACTTGTGACCTCAGCTCATTCGCACGCAAATCTGTTCATGCGCGACATTTTCCCCTTGCGTTCAGAACGTTTGACTCAAGAGGTTAGTTTTCAAGAAAACTGCTTGAAAAGAAGGACAATTGATATTTAATTATGGGTGGAAGGTCAAGGTTTCTGCTTCAAAGAATTTAGAAAATGCTTCCAAAATATTAACTTCAATTTCATTCTACCAATACATCTTATCTTATTTTCCAATGGGGTATGTCGTTATAAAATTATTGTATTTCGTATCTCGTGTT
This sequence comes from Metallyticus violacea, assembly GCA_030762175.1. NCBI lineage: Eukaryota > Metazoa > Arthropoda > Insecta > Mantodea > Metallyticidae > Metallyticus > Metallyticus violacea. Next base: position 147,875,262 of record CM060833.1, read on the forward strand.
ATTCGTATAAATTTTAAAAATGACAAAAAATACTTAAACCCTATAAATGCTGTTTACGTTTAAACATGTAATAGAGAATATTTATTTTGATATATTCTTTTATATAATTTCAAAACTTTAGGGTGATCTTTTTCGGTATGGATAATTTTAAATGTTGTCATAAAAGCTAATATGATAATAGGAAAAAATTCATGTCATATTTGATAAAAAAGATGGAAATTTCAATGCATGGCAACCCAAGATTGTGGGTTCGACCCCGGCCAGGATCTATGGATTTTTTCGGGCGTAAAAATTCTAATTAAGGCTTCTTTAGGAAGGGAAGCAAAGCCGTGGGTTCCGTGTCGTACATTTACGGCACGATAAAAAACCTCAAGCCTGAAAAAAGAGGCTTTGAGCAAAATTTGTCGACAGTTTCACTAATATATTTTTTATATAATTTCAAAAATATTGGGTGATCTATTTGTGTATGGATAATATTAAATATTGCTATAAAAATTAATATGATAATAGGAAACATTTCATGCCGATAATATTTTGCTAAAAATGGGAGTTTCCATGCATGGCAACCCAAGATCGAAGGTTCGATCCCGGACAGGATCGATGAATTTTTTTGGGCTTAAAATTCTAAGTAAGGCTTCTTTCGGAAGGGAAGTAAAGCAGTGGGTCCCGTGTCGTACATTTACGGCACGATAAAGAACCTCAAGCCTTGAAAGAAGAGGCCTCTTAGCAAAATTTGTCGACCGTTTCACGTTTTGATTTGAATGGGACGCTGATGACCTGAGATGTTAAAGAGCGTCCGTAAATAAAACCAATCAAAAAATGCATGGCAAGATTGAAAATCGTAGATGATTTAAATGGCGTTACAAATCAACAGAGAGCTCAGTGTTTTCTATAAATACTAAATTTGAGTGTGTTAAACATTTCGACTCGGGTCTGGTGTGGGTAATGCATCTAAATAAAATTTCATAATGCTTTTTTATCGAACATTTGTAGAAAGAGTTTTTGTGTTATAAAACATGTAGGAGGTCACAGGCAAAACCCAATACGAGAAGCAGCTATTGCTGGAGCCGTGACAAGGAGCCCTATGAAAAGTTAAAGACGATTGTCAGCAGAGATGAACGTACCACACACGTCATGTCTGCATATTGTTTGAAACTGTACTCGTATCACTTACAACGTCTACAAACCTTGTGCGATGAGGACCAAACAGCTCGTTTCAATGTTGCATTCATATGTGCCAACGGATTGAAAATGATGACGGCGTCTTAAACAAATAGCTATTTATAGACAGGTCAGTGGGGGAGCCAACACTCATAACTGTATTATTTTGGACATGGAAAAATCCACACGGTTTGAAAATATAAAGTTCACTGGTAACGGTTTACAGTGTTTTCGTTTTATCCACACCAAAACGGATCACCGTATATATTAACTTTCACTTTATTGTTATAAAAAGTACATAAGTTGCTGTTATGTGACACCGTGCATCACCGATGACTTGACTGTATCAGGCATAGGAAATAACAACGTTTCCTTTCTTATTTCTTTTGTTTCCATGATTTTTGGTAAGATATTTAAGAACGCTATAGTACATTGTCAAAAAAACAGCATTATATAATATTAAAACTTATCAATATTAAAATATTTGAATTTCAATAATTTTTGATACATTTACTGCGTTTGCTGAATCCATTATTTAGTGAAACATTAGATGTGCATTTTATAAGTCATAGATAAATTATTTTATGTGTGTGCATCCTTAAATAAAACAATACTAATACTATTGCTACTTCAACTACTACTAATACTACTACTATTACTACAACTACTACTACCACCGTAAATAACTTTAAAATGCTTTAATTTTTAATAAAATTAAAGAAGCAGAAAGCTAACTTTATTACATTCCAGTTCTATAAAATTTGAGACTATTTTTATTGTAGTTATTTCCCATTATACTTTAGCATGGTTTAATGCGGTAGCTTAATGCACAATAACATTTATAGAATTCTAAGTTCCACTTCTGGCATACTAAGCATTTAATGTAGTATTATTAACAAGTCATATAAAGGAAATGCACATGACTATTCTTCTATGAACATTTAATGCCATACTTTGTATCTCTACTTACGATATCAGCGACAAGCATTAACGAATTTAGGAACATATTTTCAATTATATAATTTTTTTTTTGGTTAAAGAACTTTACATAAATATTGCAAGAATGCACATTACTCAAGAGGGCATATATTTTACTACTGTTACAGTTGTTTTTCTACAAATTTGGGTCAAAACCTAATCACACTCTAAAAATAATAGAAAGGCATTAATTGTTATATGACTAGGTAAATGTTTTTAATTGTGAAACAAAAATAATTTTAAGTAAAACGAAAATGTATAAAATAGTTGCAATTTTTGTATCATGAGGCTACGAAATTGTAAGATTGAATTTATAACGTTTTATGTTATTTAACTTCAAATTACAACAAATGCTATAGCAATATTTTAGTTGTGCAGTTATTTGCCATGTAAGTTTAATTTCGGTGATATCGCTTATTTTTTCTATAAGTACAGCTTTTATAGTTACAGATTAATAAATAATTTAAACTATAAACACTTGATCTTATCAGTGTTTAGTAGAGTATTTAAGAGGAACTTATTAAATATAATACTGATACCTCCCGTATATATTTGCTGTAATACATTTTATATTTTCCTAACAGTGTTATTTTTAACTAAATAAATTGGTAATTATTTGTTTAATGCACTTACGTTTATAAGTGGCATAATAAGAAATAAAAAAAAAAACACAAATAAGCAAAATCGATTCGCGACACCAAAAAATAACAAACAATACATACATATACCAAAACTGTAGTAATTGCGATCATTCTAGTAGTAACATCAATACACAATTCAGTTATTTATACTACCGGCTTGTGAAATTTATATAGATATCCGTTGAAATCCATAAAATAGCTAAATAACGCTCTTAGAACACTGAAGTCTGATTGAGAAAGCTAAAAATAGCACTAATATTTCATGTATTTCATTTCTTGTATTATTTCAAATTCATACTATAACCTGTTCGTCATCAAGATCGTCAAGATCATCACGAAAATTCATTAAACCATTTATAGAGCCTACATGCTGGAGCATTGATGGCAGTGAGACAATTATAAACGAGGAATACATATATATTCAGCTCTGTGTAAAGCAATTTCCAAGACAAGAGCAACACTTATATAACACTTCTTATATAAAACTACAAAACACTAAAATCTTGCTTGTACGTTGAACCAATCACTTTTCACTGGCAGCAGCACGCGAGCCAATCACAACACTACAGCAAACGCCATAGCATCGTTCAAAAGATGTAGGACAGTTGAGCATCGCTGGTAGGATGCAGATTGCGGTGGAAACTGAGTTGCGAGTGACAAGGTGCGGAGTAGGGTGTAAAGGGAGGGGATGCACTTTTGACCCAAGGTCAGTCTCTATTGCGCATGTCCTGGACAAGGTTAACACTTTTGTGTAAAATCCTAAGTGAGCAAAGTCTACAAGGTCGCATGGATATTAGACTCTGATCTGATAACTCTCTCCTTGTCCCTCATTCTCCTTCCCCTCTTCTGTCTCCTTTCTTTCTCTGAACACCACTTTCCTTAATTATCTTCCGTGAATACTGGGCGGCATTAGCATGACCTGCGTATCTGAGAAGTATCACAAGAAAACATGCAACAAGGTTTTGGGTTATTTAAAACAGCGGCAAGTTTTTACGCTCTCTATATCCCCACAGTTTGCAATGGTCCTCTCGGTTTTTTTCAGCTTTCATTGCTATTGATATTTCTTTTGTCTTTTGATTAACGTGACTGATAAGACGACATCCGGCTATACAGTACAGCGAAAATTGCCCCTAAGAACTAATGGATGTCTCTATCACGCACATGAATTATTCAAGGTCGTAATCCAAGTTATTTTCCGGTACACTTACTATTTCATGTCATTTAGCATCAAGGACGTTTCGACATAGCTCTCAATCCACGGCATAAACAATCTACGAGTTTTTCGTGTTCAAGATATAGGCACTTTTTAAATATAACAACTCAGACGTGTTTCATAGTTGTAACTACAGATAGGATTTGTTTAAAGGGATAGGAATAGTAATCGAAGATTTCTAAAATATTACTTTAGGACTAATACATTTTACAATATTCAAAACACATTAAAATATTGAGGAATAGGCTCAGTATAAATAACAGGCTCAATCCAAGTATGGGTGGTGTTGCGAGCCTACCTGTGTACTAAATAGGATGGAGGATGCTTACAATATGGTTGATGTGATTATAGTTTTTGAATTGTTTTTAAAACCCGTTTTTACTACTGAGGCACCACAGGTGGTGGACACTGATGATACATGAGATGAAATGATATATTGGGAAAGAATTTTTTAAGGAAGGAAACGTTTAGGGTACTTCTCCGGCATTTACCATTTTTGAGGATTGAGGAAAACCTGTAAAAAATCTCAATCAGGGAGGATGGCTGGGGGGATTCGAACCCAAGACCTCCCGCTCAAGAGTCCGCGCCTTAATGACCTCGGCCTCCCGTGGCGGTTTGATGACAGGTGAGATGGGGCCTTTTATCAGGGATTATCGAATATGAACAATACAATATGCTAACAGAAGTATTTTATATAAGGCTAAATTCCAAAAATATACCCAGATGTTTATGTATACAGCTTATGGAGAAAATATATGAAAACGTCCTATTTAGGAGACGTACAAAAGTTTCGAGCCTAGCTCAAACAGGCATGGAGCTTGATTTGGTCTGTTTAAGTGTATGTGATTAGCCCTTGCTTCGAATCCTAGAGTGGCAGTTGGAATGTTACTTAGAATATCCCTTAGTTCTAGGGCGAATGGAGTCTATATACTGGGTTTTGTTAATCCCCAGAGGAACATCATGGTTTGAATGTGTATAATGAGCGTATCTAACTCTAGCAATTTCCATGCCTTAACCTGATTATGCTACTAAATGTGGATTTGAGGCTTATAAAATGATACAAAGTAAAATTTAATTTTGATTAAAGGTAATCTTAATATAACAAACATATTAAACTCTAAACATTTATCTGAAAGAAACCATAGACATTTAGGGAGAACATTATAAAAGTTTTGAACTCAATAACGCCTTTTGAAGTTCAGCAAGAGCGACTTTTACTCGATAAGTCATCATCTTATCTGCTGTTTGAGTTAAAAACTGGACGCACTGACAGCTCAGGCTAGCAAAAGCGTGACAGAAAGAGCAAGAACCTAATATAAGATAACTTTAAGCTAATATTTACTTGAGTCTTTCGAAATCTTCCAGAAATCTATGAAACAGGTCATTAGAGAGCTTTAACTGTATATTGAGCCAACTGAAATGAGGATGCGCTAAAGTGTGTTAGATCTGATATAGGACATAAAATTGGCCACACCCTTAAAAGAATTTCATTTAATCTAGCAAATTCAATGCAGGTGTTCTTTTAGTTTTTCATTAGGAGAATTGGAAAACTTTTTGCTGACGGAATATGGTCAGAATTTCTCATTTTTTGAAGGCTGCAAGCATCAAAGCTCATTAGTTAAGTGGTTCAGAAGGATGGTAATATACAGAATGTTTCTGCAATATTGTTAGACAAGCGTGTTCGACTTTCTGTGATTATCTGTTCGTGATAAATGAAACTAAAAACTAATTTGTAGCATGTATGCTTAGCATTAGAGAAAAATAAGTTCAAAGCTGTAAGTTTTTCTTCTAAGAAAGACCAAATTTGCTTATTCGTTTGAGAGAACAGTCCCCCTGGTACATACAGAAATCACTTCACACTCTCATAATAAAAATACTAGTAGACCATTGCATTTTTCACGTTGGTGTAGTGGTAACCATACTTGCTTTCTAAACCCAAGATCGCAGGTTCAAACCCGGCCACGATCGATGGATTTTTTCGGGGGTAAAAATGCTAAGTATGGCTTCCTTCGGAAGGGAAGTAAAGCTGTGGGTCCTGTGTCGTAGATTTACGACACGAAAAAGGACCTCAAGCCTGAAAGAAGAGGCCTCTGGGCAAAATTTGTCGGTCGTTTCACGCCTTGAAATGAATGGGACGCTAATGACCTGAGATGTTAGCGTCCGTAAATAAAACAAATTAAACGTCTTTAAGGACACATTTATATGCTTATCATCAAGGGTGTTCAAGTACATTATTGCCAAAGAGGGAAATTTATTTACGTAAGAGAATTTAACCGTGAAAAGACCAAGAGGGGTACCAAAGTGAGTGGCAAAATGACACCAAAGAGGTCCTGAGTGTACCATATACTTATTTTCTTATTATGGAATCCACATTTCACTCGAGTTGGTACCTTTGAGTAATCGAGATCATACTCAAGCCTTCTGAACAGCGCTAATTTAAGTTTGCCTTTACACAGACATCGGAAATATGAAGCATTCAATTGTAGATTCCCTGTCATAATCATTATCATTCTATAACTGAAAATATTCTGCTAACATAATATACCAGAAATGACTTTCTTCAGATCGGCATATACTCAGTCTCATCAACAAAACACGTGTAGTGTAAGATATATGAAAGAAAAATTGCTTGAGATTTGTAAACGCTATTACTTTTGCTTTGTGATATTATTATTTAAATGTCCAAAAATAAAATGTAAATAAATACAACAGAAAAATGTATTTGAAAATGTATTCTGGCCAGCATTCTTGCGATCTTCTTCTCGACGTTCTGTACCGTCGTTAACGACCTCTGCTGGCTTTAATATAGGCGTGTACCAATCGTAGAAAGCAATTAATGAAATTATTGGAAACCCCAATGATTGAACCTATATAAAGAAATGCAGTAAATTCCGGCAACACATTTATTACACAAAAACTGCAAGTGATACAGCTTTCGTACCTATGCCATATTAAAGAGGAACTCAAATAGTTTTGTTTGGATTTTACCGCCAATGCTCGTAGTTCCCACATTCACCACAGCTGGCGTTTTGTAAAGATGGCGACTTCTGGCGAAGAGCGCGCTTTCTGTGGATTGGAATTTTACAAATACAAGAGTGCTACAGATGTGTAATGGGAGTTCCGGACTAAATATGGTAAAGAAGCACCAATCCTGACATGACAAATTTGTGAGTACTGGTTGCTCGTGTCCTAAGAAAAGAAGTGGCGGTTCGACAGAGTGAAGAGACCGTTAACCGTGTGAGAGAGACATTCATAAGAAGTCAGTTGGTAGAGCATCCCACGAGCTGCAAGTACGACAGTTTGGAAGACACACGTAAGAGACTGTGTATGAACAGTTTGAAAGAAATGACAAATAACAGCGTTATGAGTTTTGTATCCGAGTGTAACAATGGATGAAAGAACATGACGACTTGATGAATCACATGGTCTTTAGTGACGAAGCGACGTTTCATACAAATGACAAAGTCAACAGACATAACTGTCTAGTGTGGGGTACCCAGAATCCTCGTCGGATATGAGCGTGATTCACCTAAAGTGAACGTTTTCTATGCAGTGTCATCGCGGAAACTTTACGGACCATTCTTCTTCACCGAAAACAATGTAACTGATATACGTACCTGAATATAATACCTGTACCCTCAAATGCAAGAAGATTACCACCTTTTCCTGTTCCAGCAGGGCGGGACCCCACCCCATTACCATAACATCGTTTGTGATTCTCTGAACTACAGCTACCTCAACGCTGGATCGGACGAGCAGGGAACAATGATAACTGTTTTGAACATTGGGCTTCCAGATCCCCGGATCTAACTCCCTGTGACTTCTTCCTATGGGGCACATCAAAGATTGTGTGTATGTGCCAACGTTACCACAAGATCTAGATGAACTCGAGCGTAGAAGTTACCACCACTGTATCTGAGGACATGCTCAAAGAGTATGACAAGGGTGTGATTACCTTTTTTTTTAATGCTTTTTAACGCCCGTTTTTTACTATTGAGGCACCACAGGATGTGAACACTGGTGATACACGAGATGAAATGATATATTGGGAAAGGATATTTACAAGGAAGGAAACGTTCCAGGCCTAAGTTTAGGGCTCCTCCCCGGCATAACCAATTATGAGGACTGAGGAAAACCTGGAAAAAACCTCAGTCAGGAAGGACGGTACTGGTGGGATTCGAACCGCAGACCTCCCGTTCTAGAGTCCGCCCCATAACGACCTCGGCCACCAGTGGGGATTTTGAATATCGTTTAGACATATGCCGAGTTACACGCGGTTCCCATATCGAGTCATTGTGAAACCAAACATGGAAAACAAAATCACTTGAGTTCCTCTTTAATAGGAGAGAGAGAGAGAGAGACACACACACACACACACACACACAGAGGTTGTATCATTTGTGCAATATATTAAGAAAAATGTTACAGACTTTAGGGACACCCTGTATATTACTTAGGGTTCCATATCCCTAAATTACTGTTTAAGAAAAATCATAGGAATTTGAAATATATGAGCTCGCGTTCTAATACTTATCAGCAGTGCAGGATCATTGCTATGTTGAACAAAGAGGCCAGTAACAATAGCAAAGTACACAGTACGGTTCTGCCCCTTGAAAAACCTTGGCATACCAGAAATATGTAAATGTTTAGTGATGGATGTTTCCCCACTGCGCCTAATTAAAACAGACAAGGAGGGCGCCGTTGCAGAGAGCTGCACGCTCACACTTAGTACTCTGCTTCTAGTGTTGCTTATTTTACCAACAACATAGGATTCAGCATCAACGCCAAATTTGTTCGGGACGCTTATTAAATAAGATAATATTATTTGTTCTAACTAACATGAGAAAATAACATGTTAAGCGGTTAAATTTTTAATATCGTAGTTGTATATGTAATGGGGACATATTTAAATAAATCATACACAAATTAATATTAATGGAATATAATTCATTTATAATTTTATGTTTTGTTATTACTCACGTGAAATCTGCCCACATTTCTTAGCCACTTTGTCTCGCTTTTTGTAAATAACTCCCTGCGTTCTTTATATTGATATCTGATATTAAATATAAAATTCTTCTACTTCTTATATCGTCGGAAATTTATCCCACTTTGGTAAAAGAAACTGCTTAATTTTGTCTGTTTATATTCCAATATACAGGTACAAAGCCCAATATTATCCAATTCGCCACACATTGGACGTTTATATTTTATACAGTGTGGTCTTTATTGATGTGATAGAGGAAATGAAAATAAACATCTTTTCTTAATAAAATATAGCCCAAAAACGCTTCATTTTTCAAATTGTAGTGTTTTGAAGGATAAAATCAATAAATCTCAACTTGGAACGTTTCGTTATTTACTTTCTATGGTTACACAATGCCTTTTTTTTTTTTAAACAAATACCGATATTAGATGTGTCTTTGTTCCGGCTGAAAGACCGAAGAAACATTCATTGTCTCACATTAGTTTTCAAGATTATCCATACATCTTCTTCAACTTATCTATATTCTCGGTTTCAAAATCTGTCTTCCTCCCATAACCTTAACACATGCTCAATATTCCGGCACGTACTATTATTACATTGCACCGAACGTCACTTTACTCATCACCACTGCCCGTCTCTGGAATGCATTACCACGGGATGTGAGAGACTGCCAAACTTTAGGAGTATTTCATAAGAAATTGTTTAATATTATTAGAAATAATTGATTACCCTAGATTAATATTGCGTATGTTACAATGCAGGTATTTGTTGGTTTTACCTACTGTAGAATTACTCATATTATTATTATTATTATTATTATTATTTTTATTACTATCATAAATGCTCCTATCTCCTTCGTAGTACCGCCACGGGTGGCCGAGGTCTTTAAGTCTCGGACTCGTGAGCGGGAGGTCTGGGTTCGAATACCGCCAGGACCGTCCTTCCTGACTGAGGTTTTTTCCAGGTTTTCCTCAGTCCTCATAAATGGCAAATGCCGGGAAGGTACCCTAAACTTAGGCCTGGAACGATTCCTTCCATAAAATCCTTTTCCACTATATTATTTCATCTCATGTATCATCAGTGTCCGTCGCCTGTGGTGCGTCTGTAGCAAAATGGGCGTTAAACACCATCCATTCATTCCTTCATAGTATTATTAGGGTTTTTAATTTTATGTTTCGCTTGTATCTTTATTTCCACTTTCAGCACTTACGTAGGTTGATATATGTATAAATTATCATTGCTGGCGCATGTTGTATATTATCGTTATTTTATTTTCTTATTCTTTTGTTCTTCTTAAGTTAATATTTTTAATTTTCCATATGTATGTATTACCATAAATTTAGTTATATACATAATGTTTTACATTGGTTTATATGTATATGAGTATTGTCAAATTTACTGTCAATGTTGTGATTGTAATATTGTCGTATAACTTTATGTAATAATTATTATTAGATTGGTAGAGCGGAAGAGAAGGCCTAATTGTTCTGATAGAGTAAACAAATAAATGTTATTGACAAACTATAGGAACTGTTCAAAATGGCGACTGTCATTGTTGGCACACGAAGTATAACGTTGTATGAATAAATGACGAATCCTGTGGTCAGTTACGAAGATCATCAAAAACAAGAATAAATCTAGCAACTAATTTTTCTGCTGTGTCGATGGATTTTTCATAATCAATTGATTTAATATGACCCCAAACACAAAATTAACTGGAGTCATATATGATGAAATGACCAAGCAATTGAATCTGCTCTCCCTCCAACGATTCGGAAAATGTACATTTAAATATTTTTGACAATTTAAGCTGAAATGTGCAGGTGCACCGTCGTGTTGAAAGATCATGTTTCTCGGTATATTAATTGGGACATCTTCAAGTAGCTCCGGAAGAAAGAAAAATACCACAAACATGTTCATTCAATCATGCAGGCATAACATATGACACACTAAAGAGTTATCAACAAATCTAACCCAAATATTTACAGAAAACTTCCATTGCTTGCAGAGATTTTTCACAGTTTTAGGATTAGTGTCATTCCAAATGTGACTGTTGTGGATATTAAAAAAGCCATCTTTTGAAAAACATCCCTCATCTGTCCATTATATGCGTCTAGCAAAATCGGGCTAGTTGTTAACGATATGTACGCACCATTCAGCAAATCATCTGTTAGGGTAATCATCTGGGATTAATGTTTGTACTTTTGGGATATGAAATGGATGTTTTTCATAATTCCTTAAGACTCTCCATACAGACATATGATGTTAATCATCAATTGGACAATAGCTCGAGTGCTAGTTTGAGGATTATTTTCAAACCTCTGCAAAACCTCGTGTTCAAAGTATAATGATCTCACAGTTCAATTCGGCCCGAATTTACTTTCTTTACCTGCAACTGGCAGATGTTGATCCAGTCTTGAAAATGTTGTATGCCACTGAGGGTGTTGCTCCTGATAGATTCACTTTGTCAAATTAGCATAGCCATAAGCTGCTCCAAATATCTTGTGCATGTCTGTAAATTCAATATTTGTATACGGGTGTATTTCAATAAAATGAAATTAAATAAACAAATCTTACAGAAGATATTTTGTGACAAACGACAACAAACTGACTTCAGTTTGTTTATTATTTCCATGATAACAAGAATAAATGAAACTTGTAACTTCAATTGTTTATGGTAACAACAATAACTAAAACATAAATACATCCATAAAGCGAGATGAGCTCTGTCTTTTATATTGAAAACGAAGCGTTTCCGAACTCTACTTTATTTTGAATTTTTTTTTCATGCCCTCTCTCACATCAAAAAATTAGGAATAGCTATTTCGATACAACCTGTAGATTCCTTTCTTATCCTACTTAAGTATATCACCCCGGATGTGAATCATGCTATCCCTTCTCTACATAATTTATCACATATTTCAATATATTTTCTCTCCCCTGTCATTTTTTAAATGTTTGTCTAGCTTTATAGAGTTCTAATCGCAAGAGTGGCCCATAATTCCTGTTTTTCAATGTCTTCCATTTTAGTATTAATCTCATTCTAAAATTCTCTCTTCCTCTATCAATGCCAATTTCATGAAGTGTTTTGGTAATTTGATTTACCAAAAGTTCCTTTAATTTTCTCCTGATTTATCAAACATTGCTTGGCAATATTCTCATCGTCAAACCTGCAAAGTCTATACCAGTATTTCAGAGTTCTTGTTATTATTTTTTATATCCTAAACTTTTTGTTTCATAGTGCATGCCTATTTGGAGAAAATCTAGGTAAGCCGAGATCAATCTATAAAATGTTGTATACATTACATTTACGATCCTTCGTATAGTCTCCCTAAGTTTAACTTCCGTATATAATTTTGCTGTCTACAATTCAGACGTATTCTTTACTCCAAGATAGTAAATTTTGTTAACTACTTTAATTGATATTCCTACTCATTACATTTTTTTTTAAATTTACACCTCTTTTAAGTAAAATAAATAAAAATAAAGCTTAGATATATTTTTATCTATTTTTAAATACAGATTTTTGTTTATTATAAGTCGAATTATATTTATTTTTACAGCAAGAGTTTCTAAATTTTCTAGTTTATAACATGTGCCAAATCTGCATAAAACGCGTTTTCAAATCACGTTTTTTGAAAGTAAACCTTTTCCCTAAGTGAACAAATTACTCATAACAAATTCAAATTTTGTATTAAATGTCAAATTAAAAAATCTGCCGGATTTAACTTGTTATAATATGTGTAGTTACATCTTTTAATTTATTCAAACGTATATACCTTTTTGTGAAGAAACATTTTGAAAATAATGCAACTAAAAAGAATATTTCTCATAGAAACTATATTCAATGCATTCTAAATTTTTATGTGTTTTTAAGATAGTCATTAAGGAATAATACTATTATTATGAAGTCATATTGTCACATGTATAAAAGAAAAATCTAATATCGAAAAAGTAAAGCAAAAATTAGCGCGGTTTCTCTTTTCCACCAACAGTTTGTGAGGTATTTCAAAATGCAATTTATAACAGAAAACGTAAATACATCACGAGTATAACTTTCCTTTAAGTAAAAGAAAACACTCTTCGTGGTGTATTACATGAGAATTAACTACAAAGAAGAAAAGTTCCAAAGTAATGTAAAATGTGAGTGGAAATTTTGGACAGAATCACGTGCAAATTATTTCTGCAAGTATTATACTAGTTATAGTTTTTAGTAAAGAAAAATGTCTGGTCACACAAAGAAGGATATGCGTTTGTTCACTTTTCCATTTATTCTGATCACATTCCTTCATATCTTAACAAGCTGTCAATCTTTCAAACCTCTGTTATATCCTTGTTTTATCTTATGAATTTAATGTTTTAGGGTTTGTTCAGAAGACAGTGGTTACTTTGCATACCAAAACTGACGCTATTGTGTAACGTTCCCCTCCAAGACTACAAAAGTAGCCACGTTGGAATGAGATATTGGCGCTCAAAATTTGCAAAACGTTGGCATTTAATATTTAACAGTGGTGACCTACGGAGCCAACTTGCAGACCTTAATGCCACATTTGGAATTAAAGTGTAAGGGAAGCAAAAAGATAAAATAAATAGACCGTAATAAATCACAGACATTCTATTTGAAGATGCATGTATTTTAACATAGGCATGCTCTCATCGATAAAGGGAAAATTGAAGTCCTTTTTAATCAAAGAACCAACTATTTGGATCCCTGTTGCATATGCTATCAGGATTCCAGAGTAAATATTTTTCAATAGCTATTTTCTACATATAGAATACTTAAAAGGATAGAAATAAGAATATTTTATAAAATTTCACCATCTTTCAATTGATATAGAAAAGTATTACATTTAAACTTTAAAATACTATATTCCGAAGGAAGATTTATAAAATAATGAATATAAATATTGTAATAGAGTAGAATTATCAATACCATGAAGTAAACAAGGAGCTAATTTTTGCATACTCTAAATACATTTACATTTTCTTCTTCTAAGCCTACTTTTTCCATAGCCTCGTTGGCCTTGGGCTTATCGCGACGAGCGCTTCTTCCATCTCCATCACGTGATATCATTGGTAGAGTGCAGTATTACATGGGGGGGGGGGGGGGTATGTGATCAGGACACTGCATCCCGCCGGTCGCTATATCGCGGCTTCTCTCCATCAGGTAGCTTCCCAATTGTTCTCAAGAGGCTGGGTAGACTCCGTTCCAGACCCCTAACTTATAAAATTCCTAAGCAGGTACCGGGCCTCCCGGCCAGCAGTCAGCAACGCTAACCACTAGACCAACGAGGTGATCACATTTACATTTTACCCTTATAAATAAAAATGTTCAGTTAAAATCAAAATGATCTACAGGTTACATTTTACCCTTATAAATAAAAATGTTCAGTTAAAATCAAAATGATCTACAGGATATGTTACAAAATTTTAGGAGTGGCGGAAACTATTAACTTTTATACAGGAAATCAGTGCGGAAAAACTTCTTGATTTGTATGGTTAGGTTGCTTTATGTTACATACTAGCAAACCAACAAAGTAATTAAGAGACTGTAGGTGTAGTTTAAGTTGTTTTCTTTGGCCTACATGATATAGAATACCCACCAGTAGCCCGAGATAAACAATACTAAATTTCGCCTTATCAAGTAACCATGCAGTAGTAATGGCCACTCATTCACTGAAATGAATTGCTTTTGGTGACTTTTCACACCTCATATATGACTATTCCTGTTAAATATAACATTAACAAGGTTCTTGAATACACACGTGCAAATATCACTGACAGAATACACTCAACGACATTATCAGCCTCAGTCAGGGCTTGATACTTTTAATCATGATATGAATTCATGTAAAAACCTCCCCAAACCGACATGTTGCAAAATAATACATGACTGTTCATTCAGAATTTAGAATTATTCTTGCCGCATTTCCAATACAGTTCGGTCCAAATTATATGTTTTGCATGATTAGAAATTCTTATAAGTGTGGCTTGAGACTACTGGTGACGTTTGTTAACGGATGAAGTGAAGCTCTTAATGTGAACATTTCTATAAAAATATTGTATGTATGTTTAATAAACCACACATTAAACATAAAGTATATGACTCTTAAATTGACGAGAGCTTAACGTCTATGCCAGTTCTAGATTTTGCAACACTCGTGACAGACAGGGAAAGTGAAAATTATATTCAAACTTTCATTCATTTTTATTTCAAAGGTAATAAGCAAATCATGTTGCAAGAGATTTAGTTTGAAAGGCAATCTCTCAAAAGTTTTAATTTCTGTTGTCACATTACTTCAGTTTCTCATAGTGTCCAATAGGAGGCATTGGCGATCAGTGGAGAGCAGAAATGTCCAATTTTCCATAGAAACAAGTCTTTATGAGTGTTTAATGGCTTTTTCGAAAAAAAAATGGGAACGACTCATCTAGAGTTAAGTGACATTCAAAAATGCATGACAGGGAATCATTTCCAAAGGAAAATCAATTGAACTTCTATAGGGGAAGAAGAAGTGAAGTGTGTCCGCGCTATTTTGTACGGAGTCCTCAGAAATCCATCCGAGAAGTTCATATTCCACTGAAATCTGAAACACTGCCGCTAACAATTGCTGCAATATTTGAAGGAGAATAAATTACTTCTACAAGCGTCTTTCTGTGCAAATTTGCTCAGATAATGGGAGTACATGGTTCCACTGAAAAATTTAGTGACTAAGTAACATCCCACCGGGGCTGTAAAAAGCATAACAGAAAATTGAGGTGGAATTTATGAGCTCCGCCCCCAATTAAATTAAGAGTTGTTATATTAATTAATTTTTTGTAATAGTATCATTTCTATCTTCTATACGTGTATTAAAATGTTGTGTAAGATGTGATTTTCTTACCAGGAAACACTCCCTATTTTCTCTTCTTGGCCTGAGAACGGGAACAGAGAAACTTATTTCCCATTATAAACAATATTTGTAAAGATGACCCAAGCAAAACTGCGAATTTTCCTGGAAAATTCCAAAGCATATTTCTTGAAAAGATGTTTATTTTGTATACAGTTAGGGAGCTGTGTTTTGTCATGATAGGTAAGGGCAAAAGCAATAAACATACGGGGGTGAAAAGACAGGCTAATAACCTTTCGAAGGGAGAAGCTAGTACCTTCAGTTGATATTTACATGCAAAAAGTCACGTAGGCCATATGATCAACAAAATACCAGAAAAGAACCGTAGGGAACAGATTACCCTATAGAGACGCGAAGATGGAAGAAAATATTCTAGATTTTTCTTAAATAACATTTTAAAAGAATGATAATAGCTTCGGGAGACCGTCAGACTGCCATGTTTAATTATTCTTGTAATTTTGCGGTCCAGAGGTCGGTCAGTGGAAAGTCATAATCAGTGGGGAAGAGTATTCAGTGGGGCATTAGCAGTGTGGAAGATAGGCATAATCAGTTCAGTTCAGTCAGTGGAAGAAAAGTTTAATCTCAGGGTCAGTGGAAGGTAGTTGCGTCTCAAGATTAGTTGAGTTCAGGATCATCCTTATCAAATTAAGCAGCATAGTTGTATCAAGTTAGTGAACAGTTTGACCTATTTCATTGAGTTAACCATAGGAAGTTTCAGAATTATTAAAGTGCATTAGGACGTCACAGTGATCGCCATAGTTAGTGCTAAACTGGCACATATCTCCCAAGAAATTCTCCAAGGAGAAACGGTGCCTCTTTACAGTGGAACAAACTTTGATAATAAATCGTGCTACATATCATAATACCACATATCTTGTTAATCACCTCATTCCTTCCCCTATGGTATGAAGAAGAATATAAAAATATCCAGCAGAAGAATCTCAGCCGTGGCAAAACTATAAGTCAGCGGAAACCAATCATCAGAGAGGAAAAAAATCAAGATTACACTTGAGATTCCATAAAACCAAATGAATTCCATTTCCAGAGTCTTCTCTACATTACCACCGTACTTTATAAATATCGTTTCAAGAATGTGTAGAAATGAAAACAAAGCAATTTCGGAACCATATGTAATTCATTAAAATCGAATGTACTTTTGCCACTCTCATTCTAAAGGTTTATGGACCCCGGTTCTTTGCTACCACCAATATGATACAAGTTACCTTCTTGGCAATGGTTCCTCTTGCAGCTGCAGGACGGAGTACTGACTTCAGTGTTTTTAACCACCTCATAACGACGTTCTACCTCAATGATCTAAGTCAGCCATTCGTTTACAGCGGGATCAAGAATTGCTATGTTAGCCAACACGTTCTCCAGATTTCATCCCTTGATTTTTGTTATGGGATTCACCAAGTATCGTGTCTTTGTGTTACTATTTGCAAAGACCTGCAGATACACAAGGAAATAGCCATAACAGAAATAGACCCCGAAATGTTACTGGATGTTTGGACGGAACTAGATTATCGGCTTCTTATTACAATGAAGATCATTTTGAACATTTGCATTGTGTCAAAATTTTTGAGTTTTTATTTTCTCAGTACTAATTATGCTTACTTATATTAAATTTGTGCAAAACATGATTGCACCAGAGAACATCGTTTTCTCTTTATCTTTGTCATGTTTTCACATATCACCATGGCAACATAATATGGTAAAAACCTATAAGATGTCCGTGGACTTCTCCCAACTTGTCATCCGATGGCTTCTGTTTCAGCGTTTTCGGTACAATGGATCAAAAGAGGAGGTCCAGGAATTTGTTGCCGATTCACAAACCAATTGCATTTGATTTGTTCTTATCAGGGTTCTTGTTTACATCTTGGATATTAAATAGAAAGGGAACCACCTGGCAAAGATGATAAACATCATAAGAAATACATCCGAAATCTTTGAATGTTCAACAGTAGACTGCGTTTGCCATGTGGAAGACAGTTTGAACACTGTTTATAACGAGCAATGATATTATTTAGGTTCAAGTAACATCTATAAAATCAATATTCACTTTTTAAAGGTCCACGTGCAGTAATCAAAGATTTGCATATCTATTGTGTTAAGAACTGTTTTCAAGCAACAAGGACAGCACCAAACCGAACATTTCCGAAAATGCTTTCTTACATAAAAATTGTTCATATTTATCACCTCTACTACTCCCAAATGCGAGCAAAAACGTTACAGATACACTTTATATGCATTCTGAAAACTTGGGATTTAAAGAAAACGTATATTTTAACTAAAGATGAATATATTTATTTTCTGTGATATTTTACACAATAACTCGAACCTAAATTAAAAATTGTTTATTATTTAGTGTCCCATTGTTAGATAGGCAACAGACCTAATGATTTGTATCTCTGAAGGAAACTTAAAACGCTCTATTCGAAAAGGAAATAGTTTAAGAGCTTAATATGCTGAGTTTAAAATTCTAGCACCAAGGCTCTCCTATACACCAAAGTTCCTTTCTTATTCTATAAATGCACAAACTAATAAGTAAATATTACTGAACACCAAATACATATATTAGGTATTAGTATATAAAATTGACAAAAACAAACAAACAAAGGAAACACTGATAAATAAAGTATGAAAATAAAGGATATACAAGTTACTTTTTACAGTATAACTTAAATTGCCAAGTGGTCTATTTTCCGAAGAAACACGTATCTGCCTAATGTTTTTAATTAAACGTGTCTCTGAAAATCCTCATATAGAAAGTTTCAGATTTATCCTAAATATGGGACAAAACGGTGTGGTCCACAGATTTAAAGAAGTGCAAATAAAATAAATCATTTACAGGCTAGAAGTAGAGAGGTGAGAGGTTTTTACCCTTCGCACGCAAGATACGGGGTTGGAAAAGAACAGAGAAACTGGGTGGGGATCGATTATCTGAAAGGTAGTTTAGCGGTGGGAGAGGGTACAGTAAATTTCGGAATCCTTAGGAAATTTGGTGCTTATAGCGAGATTATAGAATGTAGGATCCGATCATTGAAGTACTGGCTATGAATTGTTCACGGAGATCAGATACTAATTAGGGCGATCTGCTACCAAAAATAGTTCAAAACGGGAGGAAATAAGACACCTGGGTCTGGAAAATATGAATGGGTAACATTTGAATCGCAGAGCGGGGAAACAGAAGGGGGGTTATGAAGAAAATTAAGAATGCAGTTTTGACTGATTCATAGTGTGTGGAAAATGTTTCGCGATATACAATCGGAGCTGAGAATCGGATGGGGGTTGGAGCGTTACATCCAAACAAGGGCCAAATTCTGCAATCAAGGGCCCACTTGGTTTATTAGGCGCGTGGCGGATGCCTAAAGTAACACAGAGAGAGATAGAGAGAGGTTACGAGAATCTACCGTATATGTGCGAAGAAAGAATCTTGGGAACATATTCTGGTGTACTGCAAGGGCACGGAAGAATACAGAAAGAAATATCTGTCGGCCCCGTTTGTTAAGGGGGGAAGTGGGCAGAGGGGCAGAGGTAATGCTGGACTTTGAAACCGGAATAATGAAATTACACACCCTCATAATTATCCATAAAAATAAATTCATTATTTTCCAAATAATATGTATGAATAGATCATAGCTGTAAGGTTAAATGTACCATATATACCATAATTGTTAATTTATTATCATTTCATGTATTGTAATTGCAAGTTTACGTTTGTTCAATGTAATATGAATCAGATATTGGCCTTAGGAAGATATGTGCGATTGTAGGGTGGAAGGCTGTTTACCTATAGGCATGTGTTCGGACCCAAGCGGTCGTTAAAGTTGACCTGAGAGAAATTATGTGCCTTATTGTAAACAAACCCACCCCCGATGCTCCATGAAGGAATGGGAAAGTTGTGTCAAGGACAAACGAGCTCTTTCGCATTGAAACTCCGTCTTTGTGTATTAGGTGAGGGAAAAGTGTCATAAACCAGAATGATGCAAACGCTGGGAAATCGAGAAATAGCTTTTGAACAGTGTGCAAAAGAACTATTAGTAGTTTTTTTGTGTGTCTACGAGCGAAATAGTGTAATTTCAGTTTTATTAAGTGACGATCTGTGTTAATTTTAAGTTTAGGTGTGACTTTACACTGTAACGTCCATTCTCCAGGCGCTTTGACAATTGAGAATAATTAATTGATATTAGTGATTACGGACACAGCTAGCTATCGTATCGAACAAACAACTTAAGTACTAACTTTTGTGATTCCTAACAAAAGAGACGCGATCATGCGAAAGTGACACAACGCCCCCTTAAATCCTTCACAGAGCAGCCGATTCTTCGCCCAATATTATGAACCATAAACAATAAAGAATGTCCATATAGAAAAAAAAAACATAAGCTGGTTAATTATAATGTCAACATCCTTATTTCTTCCCTTTCCCCGTTATATCCAGATAACTAAAATTCCAGTCAGAAGAATCTCGTCAGATCAAACTAGTGAACATCATCAGAGTGGAAAGAAAGAAATCAACAGTTACCCCTGAGATATACAACTATTAATCTAAACCACCAATCCTCAATCTAAACAATACATCTAATCCGATTAACGAAAACTTTCTCTGCAATCTACATATTTAATTAACAACCCCTTTCTTATAAAATACCGCTGCAACTTTGTTGGCAAATAGAAAGGTGGCCCAAATACTACAAAAAGAATGCAACTTCTTAGAGACGAGTGGGCCTGACACACCTAGAGACAAGAAACCGTGTTTTACATGGAGTTCCAGTATGAGCACAAAAGGAAAGGGATAATGAATGTTTCACAGTTTTTTGCCGGATTTCAGCAAACATTTATAGCTGGTTAACGAGGCTTTATAATAATGCTGCCCAATCATAAATGGAAAGGTGACGATAAAAGAAGAGAATATAGAGGATATAAAAAGACAATGAGATGTATAGGTTTAAGAACATAAGGAATGATATGAAGAAATAATTACCTGGAACCAATCTTAAGTCTGGCCCCATTATCACCTCATTGGATGGAATGAGCACTTTAATGTACCCTCTGAGAAAATAAATTAAGTTCCATGTACATTAAAATATAATATACATTATGTTCCCTTATATTAAAACAAAACTTGGTCATGAAATATTTTTTTTGAAAGGGTCTTAAGTTTTCACATTTCAAAACTTTTTTCCAAAAAATTGGTTAAATTCAATCTACATAACATTTATAACATTTTAATTTGACCCTTCATTTCAAGCAGTTTTTTTTTCAAATAGTCAAATTTATAGAACTAAGCCATTTCCTAAATTATATATACATACCGCCACGTGTGGCAGAGGTCGTTAACGCGCGAACTCGAGCGGGAGGTCTGGGTTCGAGTCCCACCAGGACTGTCCTCCCTGACTGGTTTTTTTCCAGGTTTTCCTCAGTCCTCATAACTGGCAAATGCAAGGGAGGTACCCTAAACTTAGACTGGAGCGCTTCCTTTCTTAAAAAAAAAATCCTTTCCCAATATATCATTTCATGTTATGTATCATCAGTGTCCACCGTCTGTGGTGCCTCAGTAGTAAAAATGGGCGTTAAACACAACTCAATATATATAATATAATATAAAATAAAAATAAAGTCACACTATTAACAATGTAAGAAATTAACAGTAATTATAATAGTAGAAAAGGATAAAACACTAAGAAAAAGTCACTTGTCTTCTTGCCATAGAAGGACTCCACAAGTCCGAAATATAGCGATCTCAAATGTGACTTTCTTGGTGTTTTATCCTTTTGTACTATTATAATTACTGTTAATTTATATACATTATAATTAACTTTGACCGCCACGGGTGGCCGAGGTCGTTAAGGCACGGACTCGTGAGCGGGAGGTCCGCGGTTCGAATCCCGCCAGGACCGTCCTCCCTGACTGGGGTTTTTTCCAGGTTTTCCTTAGTCTTCATAACTGGCAAATGCCGGGGAGGTACCTAAACTTAGGCCTGGAACGCTTCCTTCCTTAAAAAAAAAAATATCCTTTCCCAATTTATCATTTCATCTCATGTATCATCAGTGTCCACCGCCTGTGGTGCCTCAGTAGTGAAAACGGGCGTTAAACACTACTCAAAAAAAATAATTAACTTTGAAGATAGGTATCAGTCGGGAAACTGTTTGCTCGAATTTGTTATTTGTTCAAAAGTATACATTTTAGTTCTATAGCAGTTTGGGTTTCCGCTCTTTTGGTTCACCTGAAATTTTCTAACTATGAAATTTAACTTACATAAACTTGAATATTTGCTCTATTTTATATTAGGCACTGTATATTTGGTTTGTTATATCCAATATTGTTCCTCAAAATACAACTTTGAAAAATCTATAAATGTAAAGTTGAGCAGAAAATACTTTTGGGACATAAACACTTATTTCATATTTCAATTTTATACCACGAATCTTGGCATTTTGGCACAAAATATGTTTCTGATATTACGAAGGGGCAGTTTCTCCCTGAAAGAATGACAGAAAGGCTCAAAGATGAAATGGGTACCTGATTTTAACTCTCATTTGCAAATATCACTTGATAGAAATAAGAACTTGAATGTTTACAAACTGAACTTGCGAAAATTCCTAGGAAACTGGTAAGAGAAATATAAGAAAAGTTAAACCGAAAGCATGTTTGTTGTACATTAACCCTCGCATATTTGATGCCTTCCCCTTGAACAATTGCAGTGGTCAAGCATGGTAGTGTGACGTCACACACCAATATCGATCCCGAGCAATGAGATGCAAGGTGGTCTTCTTATCTGGGGCCCACATCTCGCAAGGACCCTCACTTCATTGCTACTAACCGTACCGAAAATGTTGGGACGGCTGCGACGGCGAGGACCTCGAATTCAGGTCACTTCGATTCAGCGCTAAAACCCGCATTCTGTTCATGCTAAGAGGGTATAAAAGTGTGCCATTCATTTTTTTCTTACCTAACAGGGCTGCTTAGTTGTGACGTTTCTGGGTTAGGTTTATAATAATACGTAGCGGCCTTGAGAACATGGACATTGCCGCAACATGACAATAATCACTGTGCTAGGTCTCCTTTATTTTTAGGTTAGCCTTAGTACGTCCTTTGTATTCCATCACTTTCAAAATATTAATCAAATTACTTGAGGTAGGGTTATGTTGGCCGCTCTCCTCTTATCCTCCCAGATTACAATCTCATTAATATGTGTATTCCTATATTTCTTTACCACATGTTCTTGAAGTGTGGGCTAAATTTATGGTTCATCTTGTGAGTTCAGAGTAAAGTTGAGAGCAGGAGTGGTCCTTGTACTCTAAATATTTCTTAAAATATCGTCCTAGGCATGTGTTGAACATGGGTTTCCTTTTACGCACTATCATTGGCAGTTAACACAGTGCAATTACGATAGTACTAAAGGAAGTGTAACAATTTTAATTCTGTGTATTATTTTCTGTTAGTTTTATAGTGAGTATATACGAATGTTGTAGGGCGTAAATGACCTCTGCTACTATTAGTCACATAGCCGATATATGTAAGAGGAAACAGTACATTTCTGTTACAATCGCTAAGCGTGGCTTATGTCGCAAGATATCTTTGGCTTAATAGCACATACGAATATAAGCTGTGTAATGTTCTGTTAAATTTGTATTTTGATACGTGTATTAAACATTAACTTAGTCAATACATTATTTAATCACACCTCACAGCCCAAATAGAGATTTTTTTTTGGGGGGGGCGATATTTACGGACGCTCTTTAACATCATCAGCGTCCAAATAGAGGAAAAAATGGATATGGAACAACACGATGAACTAGGAATTATGTAACACAGATGTTTACGGCTAGCATATTTTGGCGTTGTATTCGGTTATCTATTTGTATACTCGGTCCTGGTGGTGTAGTGGTAACCATACTTGCCTTCTAAACCCAAGATAGCGCGTTCAAACCCGGCCAGGGTCGATGGATTTTTTCGGGGCGTAAAAATGTTAAGTATGGCTTCCTTCGGAAGGGAAGTAAAGCCGTGGGTCCCGTGTCGTAGATTTACGGCACATAAAGAACCTCAAGTCTGAATGAAGAGGCTTCTGAGCAAAATTTGTCGGCCGTTTCACGCCCTGAATAGAATGGGACGCTGATGACCTGAGCTGTTAAACAGCGTCCGTAAATAAAGAAATCAATCAATCAATCTATTTGTATAACACTGCAGGCGGAAGTGAACCTCACAGAATGAGGTTCCATCACGAACGTACTTTTCATTTCGTAATCATTAGAACAAATTGTCTTATGGAAAAAGAGTCTTTAAATCCAGTTATTTCGCTTTTTTCATAGCATATTAGTGCACTAGGAAAGATGTAAAAGACCTACTCCTTCCAACAAATAGTTGTTTTGTGCAAGAAAATTTCTATTGTTGCAGAAGACGAAGGGAAAAAAAATACAACGGCGCTTTCTAGTCGAACATAAATGTTACTGGAATATTGCTCGCATTTGGTTAGGTCTTTTATATAAATATTTCCATATGATAAATCGAATAAACTCGTCTCTCGATATTTTATCACCATAATATTACAAATGTTTTACAATGCTTAAGCTGAAACATTTAATTTCTGGCTATCTGGAATTATATTGCAGTTACTATACACTCACAAAAAGTCACTTTTATATTTGTTTGTCATAAAATATTATGGTAGGCATTTGTTGTCATGGAGACATGTTGGCTATGTTGAACGTTTTTTGTTTTATAAACAAGCCATTGTCACCGAATATTCCAATTATGTGTACAAAATCTCCGATACAGCAAAGTTGTCTTTACCATTTTGTGCTTCATTATCGTTATTTCTCTATTTTTATACGTTGAAAATGTAAATAGGGTGGTCACATTTCATCTTAACAATTCGACCTGAAGATGTGGCTAGAGCTGTAGCCCTAAACGATGATGAACACAGTGTATGTTACATTGCAAATGTAATGAATACGGCCAGAAGCACAGTTCATGATGCCATAAACTGTTTAGAGAGAGCCTAGAAAATACCAGAAAACCAGGTTTGGGTTGTCCGAAAGCTACAAATCAAAATGAAGACAGGTACATGGCGTTGACAGTTCTTAGGGAGCGTAACCTGCCAGCTATGACTGTAGCTCAGCGGTTTGTTAACGATTTCGGTCAAAACAGAAGAAGGTTGAAAGCAAGTGTACATGCAGTTTGCTCAGAATGCACCGAGTAGAACAATTGCGTTTTGCAAATTAACTTAGGGGTTGGAGAAATGAACAGTAGAGCTGTGTTCTGTTTACAGACGAGTTCTGTTTCAATCTGAGCTCCCCTGATGCACGTGAAAGAGTTCGGAGAAGGAGGGAGAACGATTTGCACAATGCTGCATTTCCGAAAAGCTAGCATTTGGAGGTGGTGGAGAGATGGTTTGGGCAGGGGTGTCTATGGATACTCGTACTGGTTAATTTTAGTAGAAAATGTAAGTCTAATACAGCTGATAGGTACATAAATTAATGTATGACTTACTAATCACGTTGTACTCTTTGGTCCATTTATAGGCAATACTTTTCTTTTAATGCACGACAATTTATTCCTACATATTGCCCACGTAGTCAGAGATTTATCTCCAAGAAGTGAAAATCCACGTTTTACCATGGCCAGCAATGAGTCCCGATATGAATCCGCTTGAACGCGTGGGACACGCTGGAACGGCGTATTAAGACAAGACTGCCGCTGCCAGAAACTTAACAGGAGTTGAGGCGAGTACTTCTTGAAGAATGGGAGCATATTCCTCAAGAAGTCATAGCTAACCTGATCGAAAGCATGCCAAGACGTATGAATACAGTTATTAAAGTTAGAAGGGGAGACACGACCGTTATTAAAACGCGTTTTTAATGTTTCAAGCATCGAAAATAAGTACTGACAGTTAAAACAAAACTTGTTTTACGCCCTTTATAACTTTTCTCACCAGAGCTAAGTTTTTGTTTCTGTTGTTGTAATTTAAGGTGCTCAGTAAAACAATCTGTTGTTTAAATTGGTATTCTTTAATTTTCAAATAGTTAAGAACAAAATATAAGAATTAAGAAGAAAACATAATCAAATATTAAAGTGTCTTTTTTTTCTTGCCCCTGAGTGTATAATTTTTTTTCCAATCTCCTAAACCGATAATTATGCCAAAACTGATGTCTGACACTACTAAGTATCGTTTGGTTTTCTTCTCTAATATAGGAAATAAAGATATAAAGAACAGAGTAAAGCTGCTCAAAACTTGTTAAACTTTAACATAAGTAACTGGTTATCTGGTTACTAGGTCCTTGCTGACTGCTGGCCCGGAAACTCGGGTTCGATTCATGGTACCTGCTTAGGAATTTTTCTAAGTTAGGAAAGTCTGGAACAGGTCTACCCAGCCTCGTGAGGACAATTGGGAAGCTGCCTGGTGGAGAGGTGGCGAGCTTCGATACAGTAAGCTGCGATATAGCGACCGGCGAGATGAGATGTGCTCATCACATACTCCCCTGCAATACTGCACTCTACCGATGATATCACGTGATGGAGGTAGAAGACGCAGCGGTCGTCGCGGTAAGCCGAAAGCCCACATGGGGCTATGGAAAATCGGGATTAGAAGAACTGGTCACCACCAGAAGAGCATTGAGTGCTTATGTTCACCTATCAACTTAAGTTTCCATATATCGGTCTGGTAATAAATTATTTGAGGTGGCGAGCTTCGATACAGTAAGCTGCGATATAGCGACCGGCGAGATGAGATGTGCTCATCACATACTCCCCTGCAATACTGCACTCTACCGATGATATCACGAGATGGAGGTAGAAGACGCAGCGGTCGTCGCGGTAAGCCGAAAGCCCACATGGGGCTATGGAAAATCAGGATTAGAAGAACTGGTCACCACCAGAAGAGCATTGAGTGCTTATGTTCACCTATCAACTTAAGTTTCCATATATCGGTCTGGTAATAAATTATTTAATAATATTAACAATTATACTTTTCACTAATACATTTAAGTTGACTTACCCTCAACTTTTTTTTTATTTAGCCTTAAAACTGTTCAAATAAGTCTGTTAGTGCAGATATATATTAAACTCCCTCCTGCAGACATTCGATTACAAACATTTGTGTCTGTTGTGACAGATGTACTTTCCCAGCAAAAGTATTGTTGATGTTATCCGGTTTATATGCAGATTTGATGTGTACAAAGAACTGACGCAGTGCGATATTTGAGCGCATGACTTAGTGATTTAAAATTCTTTGTGTTCCTCGACGTAATCTACAAGGTCCCATTTATTATCTTTTGTGTGAAACGGAAATTGTTTCCGGAATAAACAAATCCCTCCAAATTTACATTTTGCTGATAAGTACCTGAACGTTATGCGAGGCACATTTTTAATCTTTGCACACTTTCTTAATAGTATTCGTGCATTCGTTAACAGAGTCAATAGTACATGTTGAATACAGGGAGGGAAAAGATCTTATAACTTTAGGAAATTTATGCTTTAACAGTAATGCAAAACAGCTTTCCAAGAAAATTGCTTTGATTTAAATATGAAATAATACTTTTGTTGGTCTGTTTCTTACTTAATACCCTCAAAATGCTCTATTTATTTAATTACACGTAATTAAATCTCTGTTTGTTTTATTTGAAACGTACATCTGTTGATAAGAAAAACCCAAAGAATATGGAATTTAAAATGAAGATGGAAAGTCAAAATTCTTAACAAAATAGCCTCTGACATTTTAAATGAAATATCAGAATGATGATTAAATAAATATTGGTTAATTAGAAAGATATTATAAACTTAAAATTATGTAAATTTGAAGGATTATACATTTATAAGTAATGTGTTGTATAAATGCTTAATTTGCATTTCGACTGAATTTTGCGCAGGTACAAATAAAATTTATATTGCTCTTAGATTATTGGTTACTGTTATTCAAATTAAATTAGAAGCAGGAAATGTCTCAAAATTTCCCATTGAATTATAATTGCTTCTGACGCTATTATAATAATTATTGTATCTTGTTTCAGGCACTGTTTAATGCCACGAATAGCATAACAATCAAGGGTATCAATGTTACAATTAAAATCAGGACTTCAATATTAATGTGTTAGTATATGTATATAGATGTCTTTTTTACTAGTAAGTAATATTCAAGTTATCTTTCTGTAATATTGATTGACAATGCACATATATGTATTTGTTATGTTTCTGTAAAAGAAATGGGCGTGCTGGGCCTTTGTCGCAAAAGCTGAACATTAGCTTTACGTGGAAAAAAGGTACTTTGTTAAACATTAGTTTTCAAACCCTTTCGGACAGACTGCCGTCTCAAAGCGCCAAATGACATACAACTGGGTTACGGCTAGGAATATGATTTCAATCGGTAACTGTACTTATCGCCAAAAGGAAATACTGCATACAGAAACACCTGTTTTTGCAGAAACCAAGCTGTATGCTATTTCAAAGCGAGGCCGCATATATTGCCGAAGCGTGCTTTATCGCAGGTATCTGGTAAAGGGCAAATAGCTCCTTCTTTCGTAGCATGGGAATAGCAAATGCTGTCTGATAAAACCCAGAAACTTCAACCAATCAACATGTTACAAAAACCCGACGAATAAACGCGAATATGTAATAAACCATGCACTTGTGTGATCCAATAAAATTCTAGAAGGAACCAAATTCAATAATATTTAAAGGAATTAAATTTTCGCGAGCTAATTCACACAATATATTTAACATTAACTATAAGAAGTAAGTTGTAAGCATTTGTGAGAGGAGTAACAGACTAACAGGAATTAATCCAGTACCAGTGATAACAGGAATAACAAGAGTAGCAGTAGTAGCAGTTAGTCAATGATTAGGTGACTGTTAGATTTAGAAATTGTGTCAAAGTGAATAAATACTCGAGTGAAGACAAAAAATTATATTCCGAGTGTAGATTACAAGGTACAATAGGATCAGAGCACACGATAGAAGCACAGCATGTTACAGAACCTTCCAAATTGCGGAATAAATTAAATGTTCAACCAGAGCCGAACCTTATATTATTACAGTGAACAATTCCCTTCCTCCTAATAACTTCAAGTCATTAAAAACAGTCCAAATTTCCTTGAGATCCCTATCCTCTGCATTGGAACCAGAGAAATAGGAAACATCCAACTCATGACTCCAAGAGTTGAGGCAAGACAAGAAGAATATCCAATTGTCCGATTAAATAAATAATAATAAATCACCATCGATAACCAAATAACCCACCCACAATGCGTACGGTTCCAAATTGTAGCCTTTAAAATTATTTTAATCTTTTGTGATATACTGATTCCAACATTAATGAATCTCTTCTTTGAGTCTGTTTAGCGCAATTGGAACAGCATCCCTAATCCCTAACTGGTTCTTGGGTTACATGTGCTTTTATCCACTTATCGCAACTTTCCTGTACCGGATTATGGATTCATCAAATCCACATTAAATAATCGTTTAATGATAATCTTCTCTCATGTTGGTATTCTACACTGTGGTCTTCCAATACGTGAAATATCTACAAGGTAGAGTGTAGGTCCATAAGTTTTCGGCCTAACCATTTTCTAGGCATGATAAAGACAAAAACTATATTTCACTTTTCAATATAGTTACCATTTATTGTAATACACTTCTCATATCTTTGATTTAACATTTCAATCCCCCCCCCCCAAAAAAAAAAAAACTAGTCATAGTTCCTATCTGAAAAATGAGCATAAACAGTATCCATCACTTCGTCGAACTTAAATTTCTTTCCTGAAGGTACTTCTGAGTTTTGAGAAGAGGAAATAGTCACCGTGAGCTACAGCTGGGCTGAGGGCATAAAAAAGAAACATGTTCCTTTGTATCTTTAAGATAAAAACTTATAATTATAATTAAAATTGTGGCTAATATGAACAATATGAACCTTGTCCTGTCACAAAATGTACTAACCTCTTTCTCGAATATGTTTGAAGTGTAATCTTTGCTTTATGAATGGGAATATATCATACATCCTTCTACCCACTTTTATTTCATCCCATAATTGTTGCCATATTTTAATAAAGATTCTTTGATTTTCTTATTACGACATACTTTGCGAATAATGTCCATTATTTTTAAATTTTTTTTTCCTAAGCCAGTAGGAGGCTGCTCTTAAGCCGATTAAATAATCGATTAGCCATATACCCAAGTATATTAATAGTACCATTGTAGAAGAAATGGAAAATTCCCCTGTACATCTCAATAAAATTTTCCTTTGGAAGCTCCCTAAGGTGCGTCTCGCGTGCCTTTAGCCCCCTGCCCCTCCTTTATAGTTTAATAAGGCCGGTGTTAAGATGTTATTGTGATAGATTTTGAAATATAATATTGGTCAACTTAAATATAACTTTTTCAGCTCGAGTTCTTGTAAATTCTACATGTTTCTTAAAATTTAATATTTATCCAAATACATACATAGATATTTATTTACTGCTTGTATTTTTATATTATATTTCTTAATTTTAATAATTGGTTCCTTAATAAATTTTCTTTTGAAAACATATATTTGATTTTTGAGGAGCTATTTCTAATTTTACTTTTATATATCAGTTGTTTACATTATCAGTTATTATATTCGATCTCTTCTATTTCCTTTCTACAATTTTCTTCTCCTATTATAATTAATATAATTATTAATATTAATAAAATAATAATAATAATAATAATAATAATAATAATAATAATAATAATAATAATAATAATAATAATAATAATAATAAAGCATCTTCATATACGATTTTCTCCTTTATAGTATCTAAACTTTTTAATTTTTCTATTAGAGATTTCAAAAATAGGTCCCATAATATTGGCCCTGATTCTTGCAGACATCCTTTGCCGATTTTTTTTATAATACCTGATTTGTCCCTTTAACATACTTGTCTGTTTTTGCAATAATCTATTAACAAATTATAAATGCATTTTAGATCTGTTTTTTCCTTAAAATTTGAAAGCGTGCCGGCCACCCTGAGTTGTCAAACGTTTCTGCAATTTCGAATAATATAGCTATTAAATATTTTATTTGTTGTTTTGCAATCTCTATAGTCTCATTAATAGCGTCCTCTGTTGATATGTCTTTTCTAAATTCAAACTATTTAGTATTGATACCAATCGTTGATCTATATTCATAAATTATTTTGCCCAAAACACTTAGTAAACTAATAGGCCTGCAGCGTTGCGACTGTGTGGTAGTAGTTTAAATTTTGAGTTCATAAAGTATAGGTGCCCAAAGCTAATAAGAAAATAATAAATAAAATAAGAAATAATACACAGATAAAATTCTTTTTAATAAGTACATACCAAATTTAAGGTTATTTTCTAGGTAGAGGCAAGCCAGAATTCAATTAAGCACTCCAGTGATATTTTTGCTGCAGGATACAAAGTTGAGTAGTTGTTGGAAAACGATTATCTTTGTTTAATAAATGTTTAAGATATTTTTATGGGTAATATTTGAAATACTAGCTAATGTACTTACTATAGAACTACTGTATATAAACATCAACCTAACAGTATGACTACCTAGAAGTCTGGGCCAAAAATATACGGACGTTCGAGTCACATGTTTCGGCTTAAATCTCTATAACAATACAACTTTGAAAGTTTCCAGGGTACATAAACTTAAATGATTTCCATTTCTCTGCTGCTGTAAAAATTGCATCCGCAGGAAGAGATTTGATGGTTACGAAGGCAACCTTAGGATGAACTGATGAGCAGATTGGTACCGCAACAGCACACAGGCTCCGACATCTAGGCTATGCAAAGCTATAGATTTGAAAGGGCCTTATATCACTGTTGGATCGAAAAATTAATACACAAACCGGTTTATTTGAAACTATTTGACACAAACTCTGAAAGAGGGAGAGAGAGATATGATGCATTTCTTATTGAAACCCCTTCGTATTTTGGAACACTTTTAGTTTAATAGCATAATTTATGTCATATTTCTAAGCAAACTCTCACTCAATGCATTTGAGACTTGAAACTTATATAACACACCACATATTAAAATTATTTACTACGCATTATCTTTAATTCAGTTTCACGTTGTTTTCTCTTTATTTATTTATTCATGCATAACCGCAAAGGTCTAAAGAGGCAATGATTGAACTTTGGTGAAATGTGCGAATAAAAAAGTCTGGAGACAACACTTGAAATATCTTTTCACTGTAAGGAAAACCGCCACGGGCGGCCGAGGTCGTTAAGGGGCGGACTTGTGAGCGGGAAGTCTGGGTTTCGAATACCGTCAGGACCTTCCTCCCTGACTGAGGGAGGACTGTTTTTTCTAGGTTTTCCTCAGTCCTCATAACTGGCAAATGCCGGGAAGGTACCCTAAACTTAGGCCTGGAACGTTTCCTTCCTTAAAAAAAATCCTTTCCCAATATATCATTTCATATATTACCAGTGTTCACCGCCTTTAGTGCCTCAGTAATTAAAAACGGGCGTTAAACACCATTAAAAAAACTTTAAGGGAAATCCCGGAAAAACCTTATCCAGGCAACTGACTTTACGGAGTTCGAACCTCCGAATTTCCAGACAGATAGGCTGACTAAATATCATATAGGTGGTCGTTTTCTTCTGTTATAGTTATATAATCAAAATGAAAATGGAAAATAACAAGATCGTATGTAAAAATGTATGTAGCTTAAATCAACGTTTTGTGTAATTGTTTTAGGGTCAGTTGTATAAAAAGTTAACTTGAGTTTACGGCATAAATTAACCTCAGCCATACTTAACTTGGAAATTTTGGTTGTATAAACATTCTCAGAGTATTTTGTCTTAACCTCTAATTAAATCTAACTCGCGAAATTTCACAAGTTAAAGTACAAACTATAGTTTAGTAATTGTTAAAAACAACATTTCTTAGAGTACAGAAGCACAACAATCTCATTTATAAATAAAACAGTTACGTTTATTTTACTTTCATGCATATAACATTTCTTGAATTTTTCACTTTTCATTTCCACTTAATAACAACAGACTAAGTTGCGATCAACCGTAGGCTATGCTAGGTTAACCGTACAAGCGTATATTGTACATACTTCCGATTTCCGACATCTTATCCGAAAATGAATTTCACCGTACTGCTCGTGTATTTCACGAAAGAAAAAATCTATTCCTAGAACTGAATGAGTACAATTCAAAATGCGATTTCGCTTAGTAAAAGATGTCGAACTGGTACAAATGTTACGTCCCCGATTACAATCACAAACTAAGTAAATCATGCTTTGAATTTCATTCATGACACTATCAATTTTACTTCTATACGAAAGAGAGGCTCCAAATGGTTATTGGAGGTGTGTTAAAGTGAAGAAAGAAACTGCCAGTGGAAACAACCATAAATTTACTAGAGCAATTGCAGCTCTGAGACTTAAATTCATTTAAATGCCAGCCGAAGAGGGTGATATAAAGAAATTGATGCTAGGCTTCTATAGCATTCGCAATTAACCTGCGGTTTTATGTGCTGATAGACTGCACACACATATCCACTATATCGCCCGGTGGTTATAATGCAGAAATCTTGAGAATGGAGTAATATTACTGTTTGCAATTCCCCCCTCTCCCATGTACGTTCTTTATCCTTATTTGAGATCAATCTATTTTTTCAGTCGTTCCCTGATATTTTAGCACCAGATCAATAATAGCATTCTATTCGTTTGCTAAAATTTGCCACTCGCATTCGCTTTGACTTTTCCTTATCCATGCTTGAAGACGCAATACGTCTAGGGGGCGGTAAAACTGAATAATTATTGATTTTCTTAGGTTGAATAGTTGAACATCAACTCGGTCTAAACACGAGTTTCCCAATTATTTCGCATGTGCATAGGCTTGACAGTTAATGCAAACTCGAGGTTTAATAGTCGGAGATTATTTTTGTGCAACGGAAATTATACTAACCTCTTGTTATTATTTAAATTACAGTTAAAAGTAATCTGCAGTTAGCAACTTTTATACAACTGACCCTTAATATAATAACTCTTATAACACGATTGATGTATTGTGTCTTACACATTCCATTACGTAGTCATAGATTTCAACCTAAAAACTACCATTTCTTTTCTGGCAAGGGAATACTAACAATGAAAGCAACAGAGGGAAAAAGAGAGGCAGCCGGGACTTATTCGAGGAAGCTTATCACATACGCTTTTGTTTACATTTTTATACAGGTATATCACCTCAAAGCGATGATTCGCTTTAAGAACACGTGCTAGTGTTAGGGTCGTTGTATGGCGCATGAATTTCCTGCAAAGATAAGGGCGTTATCTAAATCTGTTGAGAAATCAATACAGTGAGCATTGCTTGAAGAGGAGCCGAGTTAGTAAGAAACGCTTGAAAAAGCAGAAGGATTAACTTTAACTGCTCCTTCGTTAAAAGCCGCAGTTAACAACTTACGCTACTATGTCGATTGTTTATCACATATAATGTCTAACTCGAA
This sequence comes from Metallyticus violacea, assembly GCA_030762175.1. Lineage (NCBI taxonomy): Eukaryota > Metazoa > Arthropoda > Insecta > Mantodea > Metallyticidae > Metallyticus > Metallyticus violacea. The sequence continues at coordinate 147,909,574 of CM060833.1, forward strand.
TAAATGTGCAAATTAACGTGATATAGTCCCTTTCTAGTTATACTAATTTTGCTACAACTAACAATACACACTTAAAACTTGCATTTTTGATTATAGCCATTTGTTACTTCAGGTCGTCCTATACAAAAGATTCCTTCCATTTATGAGTTTGCATTAGAAAGTTTACCCTTTGGCACATTCTAATATACTTCTGACCAATATCGGTGTGATTTCATTTTATACCAACATATCCTACCATGAAGGATTAGCAACTGTTAGACATTTGTTGGACTCTCGATTATTTTCTCATACCCCATCCACAGATTTCATTTGTCATCTTGCTTATCTGGTTCTCACTCGCAATGCGTTTAGTTTTGATAATAAATATTATATACAAATTAAAGGCACTGAAATGGGCATTAGAACGACACAATCTTATGCCAATATTTTTATCACTCACTTAGAGGAACTTTCTTAAGTCGGAACCTTTGGCACCATGATTTACTCGTGCTTTGGACTCATGGCTCAGAATCTCTCGAGCAGTTCCTTACTAATCTTAACTCCAAATTTTAGTTAAGTTCACTTCTTCTGTCTCTCCCAATGCTGCTACGTTCCTAGATATTGATATTTCTTTATGCAATGACTCTTTTCTTACGTCTGTGCACATTAAGCATACCAATTTACAGCAGTATCTTCATTTTGATAGCTGTCATCCCTTGCATATCAAAAGATCTATTCCTTTTTTTCTTTCAATCCGTGATCACTGTCTTTGTAGCAACTTTTCATGTCTTGACACGTATATTAAAAACCCAGCTCAAAAGTTTCAAGACCAAAATTATCTGCCTCTCTTTTAAAATCCCGTATAATCCCAGCGCACAAAACTTTCCAATGCAAACCTAAAATTTCTAATAAGAACTTCATTAACTTTTATTACTTACGTGCTTGGAATTGAAAGCATCAGGCTTATTTTGAAAGAATGTCACAAAACTTTATTAATACATCCATCTTTAAATGCTTTTTATAATTTGTACCCCGCCTTACTTTTAGAACATCCCCTAACCTTAAAAGTATATTTCCGAATTTGCCTCGTCCCTTCGCAGGCTCATATTCTTGCCAACATACTAAATGTAAAACATAAGTGCTAATTATGCCATATCATTCATTCCGCACCCCTAATTTGTCCAGAGAATTTAACATTTCTTCATTTGCTACCTGTTTTTACAAGAATTCGTATATATGTTATCTTGTAACCTTTGAAAAACATTTTATATTGCTTTTACTTCTACTGTTGTTTCCCACCGTAGACGTTTTGTTAAAATCAAATCTACCTTATTGCCCACCATGCATTGTCTCACTGTCAGGATTTCTATGGTGCAATTAATTTAACGCTTATTGATGCGTACCTACTCGTAGATCTGAAAGTTAACTCGGAGATAGTGAAATGACAGCTATACTATTGCATAAATACTACCGTGTTTAAATATTACATATAATATATTTTTATATTCTTTCTCTCACACACACTATTGTTGTTTGTTTAAACTGTTTTCATACATTACGTTACCTTCCATATTCAATATTTATTTTTACTACGTTCACTTGTCTCCTTGCCTAAATAGAACACAAGCTGTTCGAAATATTACGACAGTAAATCTGTGACTTTCTAAGTGTTTTATCCTTTTTCTTCTTGTGTAAGCATTTTAGTTAAATTTCATTATATTGTTTTATTTTCATTTATATTATATATGTTTGTTAATGTTTTATTTATTATCGCTTTGACTGCATTATTCCTCTCGCGATGCCTGTAGATTGAACGTTAATGTTGTAGATATAAATTTGTAGTGGGGATGAAATGAAAACAAATAATGATGTCGTAAATGAGCTCAGAGCCCTTGCGCCTTAAAGGTGTTTGGCATTCAACTTGTCAGGACAAGGAAAAACTTCGTAAAAACTTGCCCAGACAGCTTGATCTAACAGGGATTTGAACCCAGGATCTCATTAGTATAATAATAATTCTTCAATGTGATTTAGCTTGCTCTATCACTTGTGTGTGAAGCTCTATATATAGTTTGACGGCGTGTTCGCGAAGGAAGATATTGTTTATATCTTTTAACAAATAAGATACTTGAAAAGTGTTACAATACTCCTAATTATAATTAGTATCATCCTTCCAATTTTTATGATTTAATTTTCCAATTAATCTAGTTTGAAAATGGTGATGGTGTCATGGATGGGTCTAATATGCGTTAATGCGTGTGACAGTTCAAGGAAAGCAGATCGTCGAGTGACAACAAATCAAGGCAATCTCGGCCTCGCACACACCGGTCTGACATCACGATCGAGCGATGGAGAAAATTGTTTTGGAGAATCGCCGAAAGTGTGGGACACATCGCCTACAAAGTTGGAATTTCCATGGGATCTGTGCACACAATCCTGCATGAAGACCTGAAAATGTGAAGTGTCCTCCAGGTGGGTAGCACGAATGCTGACGAACGACCACAAGGCTGCGCGCATAGCATGTTGCCAGGCAATGTTGACGGGTGATGACGGCATTAATGGGACGTTCTTTTCATCGACTGTGACAATGAACGAGACATGGATGCCGTTTTTCAATCCTGAAACGAAGGAAGGACTCAGAGTCACCGCCACTTAAAAAAAAAAAAAAAAAAAAAAAATCGGGTTAGCGCCAGTGCAGGAAAAATGTTGGCTATGTTCTGGGACTACGGTGATAGATACATCCTACGAAGATGTTTTGAAGAAGCTCCTTCCAGTATTGCGTGAAAAACGGCCGGAAAAGGCTGCATGTATGCTCTTTCACCAAGACAACGTCCCAGCGCATCGGGCGAACATGACGCAGCAGTTTCTTCATGAAAAAAAACTTTCAAGTGATTCCTCATGTTCCGTACTCACCTGACCTGGCTCCTAACAACTTTTGGCTGTTTCCACCGATGAAAGACACTCTCCGTGGTCGCAAATTCACTAGTCGTGCCGCTATTGCATCAGCTATTTTACAGTGATCAAAACAGACTCCTATAGGAGCGTTCACTGCGGCCATAGAGTCATGACGTCAACGTTGTGTAAAATTGTACGACTGCAAGGAGATTATGTCGAGAAGTGACACAAGTTTCAAAGTTTTCGTGATAGTTAGAAAAAAAAAATCGGAGGCGCTATAATTGAATGCACCTTGTAGTATGGCCATTGTATGTTGGTAATACATTCACTGTTGAGAAAGAGAATAAAAATTGAAAGCTGTAAGTAAGTTTCATTCATAATTCTTTAGTATACGTGTTGTAGTACTTCATACTAAATAAATAAAAAAAATAACAGCATGACAAGAATTGAACCATCCCTGAGGAACACCAGCTTTTGCGTTATGCATTACGCCACACAGGCAGTTAAAGAATTCCCTTTAAAGTAGGCTGCATCATTATAATCGGTCTTGGCTACATAACACAAGAAGGCTGTTATAGAAGTTCAGTGTCGCACTGTCAAAGGATTAGTTCAGATATGAAGGGTTTTTATGACACTAAATCTTTAAAACGCTGATACCGAGCTGCGGAAAACCGACATTTCTATGTTCGCAAGGCAAATTTAAAGAAATTGTAAACCAAAATTTAACCCGGTTTAACTTTAACACCGACTTGTCAACATCTGATACCAAAATGTTTAACACCATAAAACTGTGTTATGTTTATTTGTGGAGCATACATTGTCTATCTCAAATTGCTTTTATACAAACATCTCTACACTCTCTGAAATTATTTCGGTGAGTTCATTAACAGCAACAGAATATATAGCGCCGTGCTCTAGAAATTACTTATTGCTTTTGACCATTAAGTGACCGCGTTTATTCGCCGGCAGCCTTTGTGTTGTAGCCAAACGCTAGCCGCTTACCCCCAACCTACTTAAACGACACTTGTAACGGTTTTTCGTGGCGCATTGCTGCCACAGTTTACTAAAATAAAAATTTCGTTGCTTGGATAAAGGACTCTATATAGAAATAGATGCAAAAACATTTTATACTACGGCCATTTTTATAATTGTTAATAATATACCATAATCACATTCATAATACCAACTGATTCTTTGCAATAGATGCCTTACATCTAAAATAGCATTGAGTAGCAAATCGATGCAGTTTAATTCAACATATTTTCACTCTCTTCCACAAGAAACGTGAAACTCTCCTGGTTATTATCTGTGTAGTGAGTATTGCCTTTCAATCATACAGGTATGTCCATTGCATGGTGACCAAAGGTGAGAGTCAGTTCACTCTATCCTGCATCATCGACACACTGGAACTCTCGGTAGGAGTAACTTTGTTTTTTTATAACAAGTCATTTTAACTGAGCTTGCTTTTTATTAAATCGGTTTTTTATAGAAACCGTGTTCATGTTGTCCCATGAACGAAACAATATTTCGTGCTTATGGATGGAATTTTCACGAGCAGTCGCGAATGGCAACTGGCATTGTCCATGATGACATTTTTTTTTATTTTTTGGTTTATTCACGGATGCTCTTTAACATCTCAGACCATCAGCGTCCCATTCAAACCAGGGCCCGAAACGGCCCATAAATTTTGCTCAGAGGCCTCTTCTTTCAGGCTTGAGGTTCTTTTTCGTGCCGTAAATGTACGACACGAGACCTACGGGTTTAGTTCCCTCCCGAAGGAAGCCATACTTAGGATTTTTACACACGAAAAAATCCACCGGTCCTGGCCGGAATTGAACCCGCGATCTTGGGTTTAGGAGGCAAGTATGTTTACCACTAAAACACCAGGACCGACCCTTTAGCATGAAGCACCATAATACATCTTCCACGCGCTGATGGTGACATATAAACACAATTGCAGGCGCTATCATCCCAATCTTTATAGATGACATCCTGATTGTCGTGCCGAGTTTCATCCAGGTAAATGTGATTTCAGCCTTCTGAACGCAGCTGATGAAATCTTTAAAGATATCGATAGTGTCACGCCAGTGTTCTCGCCGATTCTCGCCCATTATTAGATAGCCGTTCAATACGTTAGAACATTTGGTTTATATTTTAATGTCATTCTGAGAAATTTTTAGTGTCTCAGGCCTTAGAACTAAATACCTATCTTTGTCTGGTAGAGAGCAGAATACATGATAAACATTTATTAAAATCAGATTATGTCCATTATATTTGAACCAGCTTAAGTGAACGTCACCCACTGGATACGCTCAGGGCCGATTTCATCAACAGACGTTAAAAGTTAACAAGGTGTTATACTGCTTTGACATTCAAATTAACAAAAATCCTGTTTTTTCAACCAATGTTAACTTTAACATTGTGTTAAACTTCGTGTTAACATCACATTTCCCTTGTGTTAAACATTTAACAGCTAGTAACAGTTCGAAAATGGCGGCCTTAAACCCAGCTGTAAATGTCGAAAAAAATATATGTGGGTATATTAAAGTCGTTCATAACAGAGCTGCCAGATGTAGTGTCTTTGACATTTTTACTCAAAAGAATAGTTTTTACCAAGATACAGAACGTGAAAAACGGTCGTCGTAGGATTGATTGTAGATGAAATACGAGAGAGGTTAGAATACCTTTGTGAATCTTGCTTCTTTTAAAATTCCCTGGTTGAGTCGTGTGTTTTAATTGCTCTATGCAAACAAAAGTGCATCGGAGTGCTATTTGCAATACTCAGGAACCTTAACAACGGGTTAACTAACATTATGCTGGAAATGCTTGGTGGAACACAGAAATCTTAACTTATTGTTAATATATCAAGCAAATGTTAATACATTTTTAACGTTTGTTGATGTTACCGGCCCTTAAAGCTTTAACGATGTCATACTTCAGATTATTCTGAAGAACTTGCATTATGGCAAGAGCGGCGTTTGAATAAGTTTGGTACTGGAAACTAATATATGCTGGAATTTTACGAAAAATTCCATTCTTGTATCCTAAAAGTAATGATTCAGTTTGTAACACCAATCTTACATAAAATTGAAAATTTCCATTATTGAAATTTTCGTAATAATCACATTTCTACGGAAATGGCAGGTTTTTATAATGAATTCTAACTATATGACATATAATTGTCAGAAACAATTGAAAATGCCATTATCTTTCACTTTGCCAGAAAGGCTGCAGAACTATTTTAAAACTGTATGAAAGCTGCGCAGTGGAAACTGAGCAACCGTGTGTCCCTGAGTCATGGGGAATTTTGATGAGTTCCCGGATAACGCCGGCACGCCTCGACTAGTTGCTGAAATACCACTACCCGCTCTCCGTGTGGGCGGTTGTATGTAGTTCACTTTGAAGAGGTCGAGAAATGCGTTTTTATCTGCGTATTAAAATTGGGGTCAGATTATAAAATTAACATTTGTTGCCGGATTTGCCCCTGTGTGAAAACCCTTTGCATCACCGTGTGCAGGAAGGAAACAAAGCAAAAGGATAAGATTGCATCGCTCACGTGTTTTCTACAACAGAATAATTGGTGTAACTTCTTGGAAGTTCCTGATATTTTGAATCAATGAAACTGACTTGCTTTATTCGCCATGCAATTTTAGCTGTTATGATATGGCCATTTTATTAAGTACAGAGTTATGTAACGAACAGTGTTTGCCAGTTTGTATTATGAACTAAAATTAATAGCTAAAAAGAACAAAATGATGAACTTATCGTCATGACCCAAGTTTGTTATACAAACTATGGTTTTCAACCACTAACTTCAAAAGTCAAAAATAATTTATCAGATTTTTTTTTGCCTAGAATGACATTGCAAGTTTTTTTGTTTTTAATTGTGTTTACAGCCCGTTTTTACTACAGAGGCACTACAGGCGATGGACACTGATGATACATGATGTGGAAATGATATATTGGGAAATGATTATATTTTTTTAGGAAGGAAATGTTACAAGCCTAAGTTTAGGACTGGGGAAAACCTGGAAAAACGGAAATAGAACCCACATCTCCCGCTTGCGAATCCGTGCCTTAACGATATCGGCCAGTCATTGCAAGTTGGAGGAGAAATATAGAAATAGATAAAGAAAGCAAAAGATGAAGGTATCAAGAAGATGGACCGTCTCATGCACAAATACGTTATTTCTAATGTGCCATGATTTATTTTCATGTTATCAAAGCTGTAAATGCAGATCCACAATTATTTTATGAAATGGCGACTTTTATGCTATGACTGTAACAAATTTAATCTTTTATTGTTACAAACTATTGTTCGGCATTGTTGTACATCAAAGTTGGCGGATGAACCAAGAAGAGATTAATATTAATTAAATGTTAATATACAGGACTTCTGAAATGAAGTGCTGAAAAAGGAAGAAAAATTATATAGTATTATTAAAAGTTAGACAGGCACTTGTCATTACAGGATAAAAGCTAAAAATGTTAAACTATCAAAATATTAACGCATATAACATTGAGTTCAATAATAACAGTGTTAGATAGCTGCTGGGTATGGCGACTGTAAGGTATTGCACACAAGGCTCTAGACGGAGGTAATGTGGTCATACGCTCTCGCCGTCACTAACCCTTGGTTAGGTTTATAGATAGTGACCCAAAAATATCCCCCCCCCCCTTGTGGAATTAGCTATATGCACCAACGAGGTTGGCTTGCCGCTGCTGGGTCGTTATTCCATGTGAAACCGCACAACAGAAACTTCAAGATACTCATTCGGAGTAAATCTTTATCGGTCTTTTTACAAGACGGAGCGAATAATGTCTGTCTGCTACTGCCTAGAATCGAACCCTGGGTCCCCCAGTTAAGTACCGTAAATCTATCTATGAATAATAACAATAATAGTACCTAAGAAAATGTTTTAAGTATACAGGGTGGCGCAAAAATAACTACACTTACTGAATTTCAGTTGACAAATTATTGCACTTATTTTTTATGTTCAAACTGTTTCCCTTCTGCATTAATGCACCGATGGGGTCTACCTGGAACACACTGACACGCAAACACAGCTGAGTGTTGTCCAGATTGTGGCAGTTTCCTCAATGTAAACAGTCAGCACTTCAACAGTTTGTGGTTTCCTCCCTTACCGTCCGTCATTAACCATACCTCAAAGGAAGAAATTCATTGGGGTAAGACCAGGGGATCGTGGTGGAAATTCAAATGTTGCACGACGTCCAAGCACTCTTCTGTTGAAAACTAATCAGATTACGTCCTACCGCCACGAGTGGCTGAGGTCGTTAAAGGCGCGGACTGGTGAGCGGGAGGTCTGGGGTTCGAATCCCGTCAGGATCGTCTCCCTAACTCGGGTTTTTTCCAGGTTTTCCTCAGTCCTCATAACTGGAAAATGCCGGGGAGGTACCCCAAACTTAGGCCTGGAACATTTCCTTCCTTAAAAAAAAGTCCTTTCCCAATACATCATTTCATTTCATGTATCATCAGTGTCACCGCCTGTAGTGCCTCTGTAGTGAAAGCGGGTGTTAAACACTACTCTAAAAAAAAAAAAAAACCATTACGTCCGAACAACTGTAACATAACCATTATTTACATTTCTAAATTCCTAAATAATAAACAATTGAATCAAAGTCATTTTATTTTAATATCATCATCACCAATAATAATAATAATAATAATAATAATAATAATTTAGTTTTTAATATCACTTAATTTGTAGCATCGTATACACTAATGTAATATCTTGTGCTTAATTAAACATACTAAATGTATTATAAAAGCACGCACGGTCCTGTTGAAGTTCTTTTGTATTCTATTGGTGCCATTGTAATAAATGCACTTCTGTATATATATTATATTATATATTATTAGCTATACCATATATATATATATATAAATGGTCTAGCTTCTTGCCATTGAAGAACTCGAGTTCGAAATATAGCAGTAGCAAGTGTGTTGAAGTTCTTTTGTATTCTATTGGTGCCATTGTAATAAATGCACTTCTGTATATATATTATATTATATATATTATTAGCTATACCATATATATATATATATATATATATATATATATATAAATGGTCTAGCTTCTTGCCATTGAAGAACTCGAGTTCGAAATATAGCAGTAGCAAGTGTGACTATGTAAGTGTTTTATCCTTTTATACTTTTATTATTAATGTTAATTTGTTACATTGTTAATAGTGTTTCTTTATTTTTAATTTTTCTTTTTCTTTTATATTATATATACCGGTTGTAACAATAATATACGGTCAAACTTTCAGAACACATTCCTCGTAGAAAAAGAAGAAATTACCTTATATAAATGCTTTATTTCCATGTTAGAACTCATTTTCTACAACTCTTCATAGTACATTAATCATGGGAAACAGACAGGAACAGAATGTACCAACATACCACATGACACTCTTTCTTACATGAAATGTTCAAAATGCCCTCTTGGGTACTCCCGGTAGTTGTATTCTTAGGTTAACCACCAGTGTAATGGTGGCATGCTATTTGTGGGGGCATTTGAAAGCTCTTGTTTATCAAACCCCGGTACAAGCTGTAGAGTCTTCGTGCCCGTATTGTGGAAGGCTGCGAAACAAATACCTATACATCAGCGCATCCAGGATAATGCGACGGCGGGTTGATAGATGTATCAATGCTATCGGAGGACATTTTGAACATTTCATGTAAGAAAGAGTTTCATGTGGTATGCTGGTACGTTCTGTTCCTGTGGTTTCCCATGATTAATGTACTATGAAAAGCTGTAGAAAATGAGTTCTAATATAGAAATAAAGCGTTTCCGGACCCAGATTCATATAACATATTTTCTTCTTCTAAGTCTGAGAATGTGTCCTGAAAGTTTGGCCGTACCTTATTCGTACAATTGGTATAAGGTGGCTGGCAAATATTTTATTTAAGATTACAATAGTCTTGTCTGCAACACAACGTTTCTAAGGTGAGAAAAGAATTAAAATGTGACATGTAAGGTTATAACATAACTTTTAATTGGTTTTCATTAACACAGTGCAAGAAAATTGAACTTCATTTAAAATACGGCGTAGACTGACCTCTTGAGAATTTTAGGATTTTTTTTAATCAGCGCTCATATTTGAAATTAGATATACGGCACTCGACTAGGTGATTCATATGAATATTTAGAATAACATTTACACACAAAACCACGTTGCTCATGATCTTCGCGAATGAACTATAATGCATAAGACCGAATGTAAACACGTTCAGGAAGCACACGACAAAGGGGGCAGCGAAATTTAAATATGACTGCCGCGGCTGAGGTACGCCTAGCAGCCAAGACGCAAAACACTACGTAAGCGGACAAAATTCATAACTAAAGCCCTATTGTTAGAAAAAAATATAATTGTTTTCAATCGAAGCTCAACACAATTATTATACGAAGGTAGGTTCATAAGTTTCCAGCCTCGCCGATAGGGATTATCGCCTTCACAAAATCCTTGTTTGGTGTCATGTAAATAATTGCAGCTGTAACTTCCGCGCCGCTATGTTCAGTTTTTCAGATATAGTTCCATAAAGGAGGCTATGTGTAGAAGATTGTGACCTGTTCAAAATGGAGTTTCGAACTGTTGTTAAGTTCTTCGCAAAAGGATGACTTTCCAAATGAAATTAAACAGAGATTGGACGATTAGTGTATATGGGGAAGCATCCCCCTCATATTCTACCGTAAAAGAATGGGCCAAACCTTTTCGAATGGGTCGAGAAAGCATTGAAGACGAAGAGCGTGCAAATCGACCCTTGGAAATGCTCATTCCTGAAAACGTCGTGCATGTATAAGGAGAAATTATGGAAAACTGACCGGCGGCACAAAGTTACAGAAATAGCAGCAAGTTGGGTCTTTTTAAAACAACAATCCTTGGGATTATGCATGAACATTTAAACATGAATGAGGTTAGTGCCTAGACTTCTTTCCTCAGTCCAAAAGCAGCAAAGAATCATCTGTTGCCAGGAATTTTTGGAGCAACAACGTGGCAACGACAGAGAAGTTCTGCAAACTATTGTTACTGGAGATGAACTACGGTTTTCTACTATGATTCCTGGTCAAAAAAAAAAAAAAAATAATCAATGGAGTGGCGTAAACCTAGCGGAGCACCGCCTCTAAACTGCCTCTAAAGGCCAAGGTCAATCAACCAAAAAGATCATGGCCACAATCTTTTGGCACTGTGAAGGAATACTCTTCATTGACTTCAAGCAGAGGAACACCACAGTAAATGGGGAGTACTATGCTGGCCTACTGCACAGACTATGTGCTTCCATCAAAGCGAAAATGTGAGTAAAGCTGAGTGGTGGTGTACACCTTCACGACAACCCGTCTGTGCACACAGCTGCTGTTGCAAAGGAAGCTGTAAAGAAATGTAGTTTGAAGGAGATCGACCATCCCCCCTACAGCCTATATCTACCTCCTAGTGGCTATTTCCTCTTCTCAAAACTCAAGAAGAACCTTCGAGGAAGGAAATTTGAGTGTGACGAAGAAGTGATGGATGCTGTTTATGCCCATTTGGCAGACAAGACTTCTAACTATTTGGATGGGGGTTGAAATGTTAACTCAAAGATGTGAGAGGTGTATCGCAATAAAGAGCAACTATATTGAAAATGAAATATAGTTTTTGTCATTATCATACCTAGAAAATATTTAGGCCAGAAACTTATAAGGCCTACCCTGGTATCTAAGAACTAGTGTACATCTATGCGCATATATTAACTTACTTCTGCCTCTTCAGCTTTTATTATGGAACTAACGCGTCAAGCGTTTGCATATATGTGTCGAGTGCTTTAGCAAAAGGCAACGTTAATCACTTCAGCAGTTCAGCAGCCAATATAGTACAACACAGTAACAAACTTGGGAAACATTACCTAATGTAGAGGGAATGACTGCTTTCCTATATTAATATTAGAAGAAATTATTAAAAGAACTACATGTTGTTTATCTATTCATTAACAGCTTAATTAAATGAGATAAACACGTTATTTCAATAACTTGTATATAAGAACTCTTAATTGGATCCTAGCGTAAATTAACAAACATAAAAAGAAAGGTTTACTTCTGTCGGTGCTTCATCCTCTGCTTCTGGTAAATTCATAGGGTACTCTGTTTCTAAGCTAGGAGCGCCATTACTGGAATTTCGTAATGTCTGTCCTCCTGCCTTCATCCTTATCAGATTACCTGCAAGCAAGATACAAACATTGGGCTAGAAAATTGCGTAGTTTTACAAGTTTCAATATTATACTGTAATAAGAGATGTAAAGCGAAAAACAACAAAACACGATTTTAAAACGAGCGATTAATAAATACTTGAAATCATGAATGGTAGAACATAATTCTTAATATAAAATTTAAGTAGACGTTTCTATTAGCAAATTCCAAATGAATGTAATCTATTGTGGTTATACTCATAGAAATATTTTTAATAATCTATCCAAATGTGCATCTATGGCAGCTATTGGGCACCTGCAATTGAAAAAGCAAACAAATTTATCTATATATATGTTTGTGAAGGCATGTGTATCTCTTAATGCTCTAGAGGTCGCAATTTTTGTATATTCTCAACTAAATTCGGCATATAACCACCAATAAACCAACAATTAGTCGAGCTCGTTAACGAGCAAAATTGGGCCATTGGGGGTGGGGGTTAACCCAAAGCGAACTTTTTTTTAAAAAATTAAAAATCGCTCTAGCGGCCGATTTTATTAAGAATTTTAAAGAAACTCGATATATTCCTTTGAAATAAAATAAAAAAAACAATTTCTGAAAATCGGTTAAATTGGTCTATTAAGAGTAGGGTTCGCCCAAAGTTTAAATATCGCTCTAGCGGCATTAACATTTGTTTTTTCGCAACGAAACGCCGCATATGACATTAAAATAAAACAATAAAAAGTAGTTTCTGAAAAATAAGAGAAGTCCGGCAATTAGATGTGGGGGTTTTACCAGAAATACAAAATTTAAAAATCACCCTAGCGGTATGAATATTTACTTCTTTACAACAAAATTCGGTTTAAATAAAATAAGAAAAATAGTTTCTGATAATTAGGGAAATTGAATCATTAGGAGTAGGGGTATACTTGAAAACCTGAAATTTAAAAAGCCCTCTTAAGTTTATTCTATTTTGCTAAAAAATAAAAGGACAAATTAATTCACCATATAAATCGTATTTATAAGTTGCATACTTTTTATACTTTACAAAAGCATCGTCGTGAAGATAGTAAATATGAAATATTAATCTATTATATATTTGAAAATTATATTTGTATGTAAGCGGGCTTGGTAATAATCTATAGAATACGTGTGCATTATATGTTTTTACTGCAATAATATATAAAGGGAATTTCAAAGCCAATGAAAATCGACGAAATTTTCGATTGTTTGTTGATTATTGTGTATGTTTGCTTAGTATATGAAATTATCTTTAAATTGCTTTTTTGTTTTTGATATATTGAAATTTATGAATATCTTCTTAAATACGCAATGTAACTCGAAACTTTCTGTTATTTCTCTTTTTTAATGAATGTAAATTAATAGTATACTATTAATTTTTGTAGCTTTATGTCAACACATCAATAATAATAATAATAATAATAATAATAATAATAATAATAATAATAATTAATAGTTCAAATATTTTAGTTCCTCATTTGTGATTTTTATACTCAATTTCATTCCCCTAATACGACACATTAATTCCATAACTTATTTCATTTCATTAATTTAAAGGGCCATAATTTGGATTTGATATTCTTTTTTGAAGTTACTCTACTAGGCTTAGTGAAGGAATTCGCTTAGTTTACGCAGCTCCTATGTGCGTGGACTGTTTTATAATATCTAACATACGTATATTAAACTTTTTATTTATAGGCTGTATTAACAAATGCAACGCAAATGCGCTAGCTGCCAACATGGCAGCTTTCATTTCGATATAAAACATTTAAATATTTAAGTGTTCTGTTATATAGTATTCGCAAAGACGCAGTTAAACACTTAGAAACTAAATATATGTGTTTTTTATTATCGCAGGACGCTATAAGATCAGCAGAAGAGAAGGGTACTTGATCTTATTCAAATAACGTTTTACACTTATGGTTATCATTGTCTCTTTTATGAAATATAATTTAATATTAGATGTTGGCATTAATAGACTAATTTATGCGAAATGAAATTGCTGTTATATAGTATTGTTTTACATTGGACTGCATGAAATATTATTTAAAATTAAAAATTAAATTATATACTAAATATTCAGGGACTAAAAGGACATTTTTATATTCGATTATATTTTGTTCTTAATTATTTTAAAACGAAAGAATTCTCATTTAAACTAAAATTGCTTTATTAAGCACCTTAAATTACAACATTAGAAATAAAAATTCACTCTGATGAGAAAAGTTACAAAGGACGTAAAAAATAGACATGTTTTGCTTTAACTGTGAGTACATTTTTGGTACTTGAATCATTAAAAATGCATTTTTATAACGGACGCCAAACACACTGGCTTTAATAACTGTATGCATACGTCTTGGCATGCTTTCGATCATGTCAGCTATGGCTTCTTGAGGAATATGCTCTCATTCTTCAGGCAGTCTGTCCCTAACTCCTGTAAAGTTTCTGTCAGCGGTAAAGGCTTAACACGGCTTTCCAGCGTTTTCCACACGTGTTCACGGGGATTCATGTCGGGACTCCTTGCTGGCCATGGTAAAACGTGGATTTCAACTTCTTGGAGATAATCTCTGACCACGTGGGAAATATGCAGATGTGCATTATGGTGTATTAAAAGAAAGGTATCGCTTGTAAATGAGCCAAATGATACATGATTAGCCAAATGTACCTATCAGCAGTTAGAGACTACTAAAATTAACTCAGTACGAGCATTCATAGACACTCCTGCCCAAACCATCACTTCACAACCTCCAAATGGTAACTTTTCGGAAATGCAGCATTGTGCAAATCGTTTTCCCTCCTTCTTCAACTCTTTCACGTGCATCGGGGGAGCTCAGATTGAAAAAGGACTTCTCTGTGAACAGAACAAAGCTCTACTGTTTTATTTCTCCAACTCCTTTGATCATTTGCAAAACGAAATCGTTCTACTCGGTGCATTCTGAGCAAATTGGGACTAGTTGCAGGTCTACTTGATATCAGTTCACTTGCTTTCAGCCTTCTTCTGTTCTTTTTTTTACCGAAATCGGGCGTCCATGAATGTTAATAAATTGCTGCGTTACAGTCGTAGCTGGCAGGTTGCGGCTCTCTAAGAACTGTCAACGCCATGTACCTGTCTTCATTTTGATTTGTAGCTCTCGGACGACCCTAACCTGGTCTTCTGGTTTCTCTAAACCGTTTTAAGGTATCATGAACTGTTCTTCTAGCCATATAAATTACATTTGCAATGTAACGTACACTGTGTTCATCATCGTTTAGAGCTACAGCTCCAACCACACCTCCAGGTCGCATTTTTTAAAGTGAAATGTGACAACCCTACTTATATTTATATGTAAAATAAAGAAATAATGATAATAAGCACAAACTGATTACGACAAATTTGCTGTATCTGAGACTTTGTACACATAATTGGAAAATTCGCTTACAATGGCTTGTTTATAAAAAAAAAAAAAAAAAAAACTTTCAACATAGCTTACAGTCTCCATGACAACAAATATTTTATGACAAACAAATATGTTCCAATATACAAGCAAATATAAAAATGGCCGGTTTTATTTGTCCCTCAGTGTATATAGGTATTATTTCAATCATTTTTATATTTAATTTTTATAATTTTAGCGTTATAGGCTTATAAGCTGCACCTTCGTTTTTCCTCATTTTTATATGTCACGTGGCATCCATCAGGACTAATAAATTCGAAATTTCAAACTAGAAACTCAATTGAGATACTCAGTATTGGAAAAGGGAATATGCAATTAATTTTCTAGTAACCAATTGAGGTTTACCTTTAGGATATGAAGAAATAATATCTATTAATTTCGCTATATGTGTGTCAAATTGCACTTCTTTCCGTTCTTAAAACTGTGCGAAATATGAAACTTTAAGGTTATTGTAATTATTTTCCAAACTTCGCTTTTACTAACATATGAATACAAATGAGAGCCTAGTGCATTCGGATAAATCAATTGACTTGAAACTGTTATGCTTATCAATGTAGTTAAAATGCTTATCAAATTTAATGTTAGCTATCGTAATATCCTCGTTAACGTTTCTTGATATGGTTTACTGTTTTCGGTGAATAGAATTCTTTACGTTCTTTATCATATTTTTTATTTAAATTATCTGGGCTTATTGTTGAATACTTTAACATCTGTTTAACTACTGAGGCGTGGACACTGATGATACATGAGATGAAATAAACTGCGAAAGGATTTTTTTAAGGAAGCGTTCCATGCCTAAGTTTAGGGTATTTCCACGGCATTTCCCTTTTATGAGGACGAAGGGAAACCTGGGAAATGCCTGTCAGGGAGGAAGGTCCTGGTGGAAATCGAATCCCATACCCTCAATTAACGACCTCGGCCTTCCGTGGTGGTTTTAATTAAGTCAAAGAGAAATTGGAAGGGAGATATTAATGAAAGCAAGGACGTTAGATTCCATCCTGTGAAAATCAGAAAATGGGTATTAGAAATTCAAGGAAAATTTGAAATGCTTTATTTGTAGTTATGTTTTAATGCAGCATGAAGCGAGGACGACAAGCATAAGAAAATATAATTAGTGTTTTTATGTAGATTGCGCATATAGTGTGTCTGCTTATTAACAAAAAATCTGGGATCGACTCCTGGCATTCCCAAGGAGCGTGTTCTTGGGACCAGGTACAAGCATTGTCAGAACTGTACGATGAAGAAGTTAGAAATTCCGGGACACTCGCAATTTTCTGCAAACTATTATCTGCTTGAACTAAAATTAACAAATCGTTCAGGGCAAAGGTATTTCGCTTCCCCATTCGACCAAGTTAGTGTAAAGAAAAATTTTTTCTTCTCATTTTATAAAGATTGGGCACCAGCAAGAAGTATACGAATTATCTCTTGTTACCGAGATATCAAGCGAGACAGTGCTCTGTAATTGGTTTTAAGAAATTCAATTTTGTAGTCTAGAGGCTATCAGGTGTCAACTGGTCCAAGAAAATATAAAAAAATATTTACACAGGCTTAGAGCATGGCACTGTTTAAACGTAGTTAAAAATGCTAAGTAATTTTAATATTGTCAATTATAATTTAAAATTAAAATCTCAATTGAGGTACTACTTAATCTTGATTAGACATTAATACAATCGTGTTATTTTTACAAATTAGGTTTACTTTTCCTTTAGATATACTCTTTGCTTATGACATGAACTATATAGTCAATAGCACATTTTCCTTAGATATGCTTTGGTTGACACAACGGAATTGACTGTGAGAGAAAGAATAAAATGGTTCTGAGCCATTTGTTGTCAACGGATTATTGTTAGATTCATAATCATGAGTGAAAGATGTAGTTTCTTCTAATGTGGGCACTAAATATATATCTTGTGAATTTGACATAGTTAACTTTATATATAAATACATGTTTGTCAATGAAAGTAATATATGCACGCTGTAAACTAGGTGTTCATTAGATAAATAACACGCCCAAGAAGGCGCGAGGGAAACAATGAAATATTTTGTGTCTAGTAAATATATAAATTATAGCTACATTTCTTGGATATTATGGCTAAAATAACAAGAATAAGAGATACAGAATTAGTTTAAAACACTTAAATAAGTAATACAAATATAGCAATACTTCGAACCGCTTGTGTTCCTCTTCAGAAGGCAGAGGACACACACACACACACACACACACACACACACACACACACACATATATATATATATATATACATATATATACATATTTAACTTGTATAAATTCCATACAACACACCAGTGCCCGGCGACCGCCACATTTCGAAATTGGAGCTTCCCGCATGCACTGGTGATGAGTGGGATGTCTAATCACTGTTTTTAAAGGGGCAATAGTACCTACAGGTGACGATAGCCT
>CM060833.1:147932500-147997500 GCA_030762175.1 Metallyticus violacea
TCCTATGTGTGGTAGAAATGAAAATTAGGTGCATATGCTTGTAGAATGTGAAGCTAAAGACTGCTGAAGGTCGCAGATTCTCTCCAAAAAAAGGATGGCATGTCTAAGTTTGGTACCGGATAAGGATAATTGGCAGGGATCATTAGGAAGATAAGGGGGGCAAGAGAAAACCTTTGGCTAGAGAGGACATAGCAAATAATGTACTTATATATTTTAAATTTACTTCTGTTGATATTTCTCTCTGTTTATATGTGTGTTGAATTATGTGTATAGTGTTCTGTGATTATAAATTTAAAATTTTAATTAATGGCATTTATTTTTCCGACATGATGGGGGAGGGTTATTTCATGTTTTATATAAGTAATTCTGTGTATTTCTGTGTGTTTGTTTTCCTCAGTATTTCACATATTTAAATAGGAGCACGAACTTTCTGGCTAAACCCGTGCGCTGGCTAAGTATTTAATTTAAATAAATACACTTATTACAACTAACTGCTACAAAAGAGGCTAAAAAACACACACGCACAATAGGCGGAGCTTCGTTAGTAGCAACTCATATGCGCCGAGGAACGTTATGCTTTGTGTCTAACACTCTCTTCGTTCATGTTCTTAGCCCGGCATTACTTTTGCTATTAACAAATCGACAATGACCGGGATGTCTACTAAGAATGTACGCACATATATTATTTGGTACAGTGAAGACAAAGCTGAATGTATTCACTCACAGACGACATGACAGCGTTTTCCAAAGGGGTTTCTGCCTGCCTTCTTGCAGTTAAGAGCTTGTGGGTCACTTAAGATTCGTTATAATAATAGGCGACAATCCCAGCGTTACGCAGACGATACTACAGTGTTTTGAAGAAACTCCCATATGGAAAGTAACTGGAACGTCCGCCTGTGGTACCTCAGTAGTAAAAACGGACGTTAAACACTACTAAAAAAAACTAGAACGTGTATTACTGTAGTGGTATATTAACAATAATAGTTATATATCGATTTTATAATATGCAAATTTTCAGAGCAAAGAGATGTAGTTATGTCAATATAAACCATTCTGAATGGTTTCCGCCGTCAACATTCACAGCCTCTATTATAGGACACCAGCAAAGCAAGACCCATTATATTTACCAGACCCCATGTAGATATCGATAATAGACAAAATGGTGGAATATGTGGTCCATGTTTTAATTACATTTAATTACACGTTATTAGTTTGTAAGTTATCTGATTTATTATAGTGGTTTATAGTTGAAGTAAATCAACAGAAGCATGTTACTTCTTTTGTTTTTTAATAAGTTAATATTGGTTTAGTGAAATCACACAAGGAATTTGTTTAATAGAAAGTGTTAGTGCCCCAAGGTTGTTCTTGTATGTCTTTATTAAGGCAATGCACGGTATTATGCCATGTTTACATTTCCTAAATAGCAGTAATTAAATGAGGAGGGAATAAAGAGTATACATCGTGCACATTTTGAAATTAATGATGAAAGTGTAGTGTATATTAAATGTAGCGTACCAAAATTTGTGGTTAGGGAGGACATTTTCCCAGAAAATTTCTCTAATGTAACACAGTGTGTGACGGGGTGTAAGTTAGTAAAGAATGGAAAGATCCGAAAAAACGTTTTAAGCGGGGTTTGGATCGAGATGGTGAAAGTTTTTGTCAGCCTGATGTTATAATATGTTTTCGATTCGTTTGCAAGTGAGGTTATGCAGAGACAGGTGCACTCGTAGTGAAATCGTTCATATTACTACTATAAACATGTGGTTTGTTCCATTTACCAGGTTTATTACGGAGTTTATAGTTGGAAGTAAGTCAACAGTAGCATGTTAGTTTTTATTAAGTTTATATTGATTTAGTAAAATTACATCAGGGGTTTATGCATTAGAAAGTCTTTAGCACAACATGGGTTGCTTTTGTATGTATTAATTATGGCAGTGCATCGTATAATATGATAAACGTATTTCCTAAATAGCAGTAATTAAAGGAGGAGTGGATAAAGACTGGAAAAGTTTTTAAGGTAATGATGAAACAGTAGTGTGCATTAAACATTTCTTACTAAAATTTGTGGTTAGGAAGGACATTTTCTTTGTGCATTAATCTACTATCTTGTGTGACAGTGAGGATTAGCAATCAAAGGAAAGGTCCGGAAGGATGCATAAAGCGAATTTAGGAGCGAGATGAAGAAAGTTAATGAATGGTGTGAGCAGGATATTATGTTTCGAATGCTTTGCAAGTGAGGTTAAGAAGGACATTTATAACTATTGCCAATGGAGACTATATCATTTTCCTAAAATTAAACTATGATAAATAAGATACTGTCTAAATTATGTCGATTAGTTTTAAGGTTGTTTGGCGATTCGATTAATTTACGGACGCTCTTTGACATCTCAGATTATTAGCATCCCATTCAATTCAGGACGTGAAACGGCCGATAGTCAGAGGCCTCTTCTTTCAGGCTTGAGGTTGTTTTAAGTACCGTAAATCTCTTACATGGGACCCACGGCTTTACTTCCCTTCCGGAGGACGCCACACGCAGGATTTTTACGCCCGAAAAATCCATCGACTCTGGCCGGGACTGAACTCAAGATCTTGGGTCCACGAGGTAAATAGGTTACCACTAGATTACCAGGATGGACTAGTTTTAAGACATTCATATGTTTGGAAGTTAGTGTAAACAATCTCGGATTGTTAAAACCAATGGAAATGTTTTCTAATGACGAATACTATCATCTTTTAAATATAACACTGCGTAAATGTTTCGTATTTGCTATTGGCAATAATATAGTCACTTCAGCCACCATTTTTTCCATATTGGGGTCTGATAAATATAGTAAGTCTTGAGAAAGCCTCTATTGGGTTCGAGCACAGCACATGCAAATTCAATGAGACGTTAACGTGTGGTATTCTGGGTGGCTGCAGCATTGATTCTCTTTTATAGACCCTATGTATAATATTCAGCAATATTTGAAATTTCTAGAGACTGACTAGGCTATATAAAACCTTCTATAAAATGTTCCATTGCAACTATGCTTAACTATTAGTTCCAGCCTAATTGTGCACTGTCTCACTATTTTAGAGCAGTTAGGGAACATGATGTTCGATGTCCTACACAGTGGAAAGGCCGTGGGCATCATGGTAGGCATTTAAAACTCCTCTGAATTTTTTCCTATGGAAATCTGCTCAGTCAAAACTAGAAGATATCGAAGAACTATAACAAGAACTCGTAATGCCTGTGCTAAAATCACACCTGAAATGCTAGAGCATGTCCATTACTGTATAAATCAGGAGCGCATTTTTTTGCTGAATCTATAGCAGTGAAAACTCCATGTTAACGCAGTTCCGCTGTCACAAGCGAAAATTCATAAAAGATAACCGGGACTAAGGCACACTATCTCAAGAAAAAAAAAGTGCATGCTATTCCAATTAATACCACGCTGAATCCGAATGCTCGCAAAGCACATCAGCGAAGGATCGATGAAGCGGTGCTGTGGCTACTTGCTCTCCGCCGCTTCGAAACGAAGCAATGCGGGTTGCAAACCTCGGTGTTCGGCAACTCTCCCGCAATCTTTACAAATAAACTGTCTGGACTAGCCTGTTTACTGCCGGTGTTTCAGCGAAGATGCAATCAGTGGCTTCGATGATCTCCATGTTTTGTTACTGGAGGAACACAAGCGTAAATTTTAGTTTGGCCTAAAAGACTTCTTCGTGCTAAAAAGACATGGTTTTATTTTGTTTTACAAAGGCTTTAAGCTAAAAGGAAAGAGCATCAAAATACCTTAATATTTGAAAATGACAATTTTGTAGCAGTACGTTCAAGGTATTGGTGCAAAATGTTCGCCGTTCATTTTTGTCCAAACGTACTGTTGTTTAATACAGTTGAACCTGGACAAACGTCTCAGTTTCGAAAGATGAGAAACTTTCCCGAGGAAAATAAGACGAAGGAATGTGGGTGGAACCTTAATTTAGTGTCTGTAATGTATCAAACCCTTAAGTTGACCTAAAACCTTCCAGGCAAACTTAACCTAGATGAAATGGATGTATTACGACAAGGGATACGGTTCTATACAACAAAATTGTTAATGCCTTCACAGAAGTTACAGGTTGTTTACAAAACTGACGATAATTTTAGTTATAGAGCAATTTAGTTGGAATAATACAATTTCTTTTCCCTGAAAAAGGAAGAGGAAGTTAAACTTCTCTAGTTTGAAAAACAGCCCAAAAGTTAAATTGCGTTACCTTTTCATTGAAATTATAAATTTATTGAAGATATATCCTACAGACTATAATATACTACTCAAATATACATACTTTATCAATCCTTTACAAAATAAAACCTAAAAATAAAATAAAATAGCACTAATCTTACTAATCTCATCTAGATATTATTTTCTACAGTTGCTTGTTTACATTCTGATCTCAATACACACAACTCCAGGTTATTAGTGTATTGGTAAACATCATATTTCTGTATTATACTATCCTTGTTTATACTTATCTGACCTATTTTTTCTAAGATTATGCTTCCCTAATCATTCTTATCCATTTCTCTCTAACTTTGTCCAAATAGTTTTCTATCGTTTTTATTAGCTTATGTCCTTTTACAGTTAAAATCTTTTTAATTAATACTACCCCATTTAAATCATTCTATTTTTGTTGCCAAGCTTGTTCTCTCCATTCCTTTGTCTACAGTATAACAAATAATGAAAATACGTATCGGTTTCTCCAAACATTGGACATTTTTCTACATCTTCATGTCTTAATCCTTTTAAATTCATAACTCCAGTGCAAACCCTTCCCAACCTGCTTTATCACATTGTTATATATTTTTCCCTGCCATATTACTATTTTTATTTCCCTATAAAGTCTCGATGAACTCTTTTCTCTCATACTACCAAACGTTTCTTGTCTTTTAACATCTTCCAATCTTAACCTAAGATCTGTTTACAAAAACTTCTATTTATTTTATCAACATCTTTCAATGACTCCTGTACATCCCACATAACATTTTTTTCTTTTACTGCGGTTGTGTAATTTTTTTCAAGCTAATTTATTCTTATATTTTGGGTTTTTTCTTAAACATGCCCTTATAACTTCATAACTGCTTTTCCTTTTTGCTATTGTCCTTTTTTCTGTTCATTCCAACTTCCATCGCATTTAAATGTCATTTCTCATCCTTTCTCAATTTATAATCTCTTTAAAAACCACGATCTTTGATTTCTTTTAATTTATTTTAAATTTCCATTCGTTACAGAAAGTATTCACTACTTCAATTTGCCTTCTCAATTCTCTACTAGACATAGATATAATTACTAAATCATCTGAAAAAAGCAATTCTGATATTTCGTTGTTTGTTACTGGTAAATGTATCTTTCTTCTTTAAATTTCGTCTAGGATGTCAGCTACCTTGTAAGCGATTTATTCATAATTTATTTTTTTTACATTAATGATAAAGACAAATGCATGCAAATATTTATAAACAATGTGTTTAAGGAATGCCTGACAATATGAAAGTAAACAGATTTACGGAGAAATTCCATCCTAGCATTTTTTCTGCACTGAAACATAATAGGTACGATAAGCTAATACACTGAACTAAGTAGTGAGTGAATAAAATAATCAGATAATTGAGATCTTAAAAATGATTTATAACGTCGATGAAGATGAGGGGAAATAAAACGAAACTTTTGTACACTAAATTCTAAGTCTACCAATGTTAGTATTAGGTGACTTAAATCAGCTTGAAATTGTTCACACACCTGAAGCTTATAAAATATCTCTGACCTACATTTATTGATCTAGTAAACTTTTCTTGCACTTTAGCTTGAACCTAGTCGTGCACTATTGTTCTCTAATACGAACTATAAAATGATATGATCTCGAACATAAACAGTCACTATAAAGTTAATGATTAAGAATAATTTCGGTTCACTTACAGCAAATATTTTAGATGACTAAGTAATATGAAATATTTGAATATATTTTAACAGCATATCCTGCATTTGTATTCCTTAAGCAAGGCACGTATTCGCTTATAATTTTTCCAAAAATATACCAATGCATATTTCAGCGGCGATGAGAGCAATGGTTATATTAATACACATTTTTTATTCTACTTCTTCATTCTTACCACTAAAATCTATTGTGGGTGGTTATGTTCTGTTGTTTTTCACCAGTAATATAGAATAAACGTAAACAAATGAAGGGAACATTCTACGGGGCCATTTCTTGTTAACATGATCACTTTATATTATTACAAATAAACAAGGCTGTGATTTGTAAATAAGAAAGTTGTAGCTCACTTTCGAATACTCACCGTTCACTCGGAGGTGAACTAAAGAAGCGTTTGCGTATCTTGTCACTTGCTGACACCTTCACCGACTGAAGACAGATATCGAATTGAACGGACGGGAATCAGGGCAAACTTTTTCCCCCCTTCAGATATAGGAAGAAATCTCTCTTAGGTCAACAAAAGTAAGCACGCTATGTTTAGAATTAGTATATTTGTAATTCCTTGCGGTAAAGGGGATCACTTCTAAGGGCCCCCTTTATGTAGGGTACATTTTTTATGGCGTCAATCCGGTAGCGTAATATTACAGGAGTGCTGACCCCACGTTGACCTCATTTCTTGCCCCTTCTGGCTAGTGTTTTGGTCGAGATAAAGCGTCTGTCCTTGCATGTCGGGGCTGTAAGGAGGAAGTTATGCTAATAACGGGGGAGAACACGACACGGATTGACCGCTTTAGTTGGGAAGGCTACTCACCGTCTAGAAAACATGACGTCACTGGACTCCTAACCTCAAAACATTATGATTCAGTCGCTGCAACCGACAGGGGTTTGAATCCCGATGACGCCTATAATAAATATCACGTGGGCGTTGAGCTAATTTTTATATACGTAGATTATTAATGCATGAATTTGTGAATTGTCTCATTATTGGTTTGTTGTAGTAATGCTCAAAATTGTACATTTATATAAATTTGAATGTATAAATATTTTCATCTGTCAAATAAATGAAAAATTCTTGGTGATAATAAATAATAAAACGTCTTCGGGCATTACAATCTTTTGTTTAAAATATTATATAAAATTATGTTCATTATATATCTGATATAATTAATCATTTTTAAATTATGAGAAATAATTAGTTAAAAATCTTAGTATAATAAATAATATAGGTTATAGAATTAAAGTCATCAGATTTGAATTGCTTTAATATGCAAAATACACAAAAAGTTACAGAAGATGATGGTTAGTTTTTTTTTTGTCTGATTTATTTACGGACGCTCTTTAACATTTCAGGTCATCAGCGACCCATTCTATTCAGGGCGTGAAACGGCCGACAAATTTTGCTCAGAGGTCTCTTCTTTCAGGCTTGAGGTTCTTTTTCTTGCCGTAAAAGTACGACGCGGGAGCCACGCTTTACTTCTTTTCTGAAAGAAGCCATACTTAAGATTTTTACGCTCCGAAAAAATCCATCGATCCTGGCCGGGTTTGAACCCGCGATGTTGGGTTTAGGAGGCAAGTAGGGTAACCACTACACCACCAGGACCGATAGAAGATGATGGGATTCACAATATAAAGTGCTAGGAGAGTATACGAAAAATCAAGCATTTATATCATTTTAAGCCATTTGACATATAAATAGACAAAACTGTGGTGCACCATGTTTCTTAAGCTACTGGAAATAAGCAATAGAAGTAGTGTAAAGGGACTCAAGTTCGTTGCTGGCCTAAAGTTACCTGGCATTGACCTGTTCATGATGAAGACAGTATTGAGGAAGAAAAATAAAACATCAAATGCTTCCCCTGGTCTTCTATCCCAACCGAAAGTTGAAAGTTGAAGCAAGAGGGACCCCTTTACAAGGACACTCAGATGCCGCCGATTCATAGCATTTTGAGAATATAATAGACACGACTAGAACCGAAAAACTATGTATAAAATCGTCAGACCTGTGACATCTAGATTTGTAATAATAATGATGAAATGTATAAAATAAAAAATAACATATCAATAGAACAGAAAAAAAAGAATCTAACCAATCAAGAGCTGAAAACTGTGACCACGAAAAAAAGTTTAAGAGTGGAAGAATGTAGATTTATCATGTAAGGAAGGAATCTTTAGATGAAGAATCAGGAAGAAAATAAGACGGAGAAAGAGGATGACTTTTCAGAAATAGGTGTGATTTCAATAGTTGTCAATGCCGGATTTAAAACTTTCCCAATGTAAATAAAGTGACGAAAGGTAGAGCGAAGTGCAGAGCGAATTGTTAAAACGCACCATGAGAATAGGAAAAAATAACTTTACTAGTTAGATATAATAATTTAGAAAAGTTTAAGTTAAAATGTTCTGTAATCTCACTATAATAATAATAATAATAATAATAATAATAATAATAATAATAATAATAATTGTTATTATATTATTACAATCGAAAAAAGAAATCATTTGATTTATAAGTAATACAGAACTTTCACCAGGACATTGCGATTTGCAGCAAATTCTCTAGGCAGATAAGTTAAAAAAGTATAATGACCTTTGTAGTAATCTGAAAGAAATTGGTAACAGAAGAAACCCTGCATCGTATATAGTTGTAGTTATTCTGTACGCATTATAAAAAGTTAACCCAAAAAAATGTAGACAGGCAATTAATTGTGTGATATATGATAAATAAAACCCTGCGTTTGGATACAGAGAAACGCCAACAATGTAACTGTGCATGGAGTATTGCTTAGCGGCAACCCACCTCACTTACACAGCTCTCCTGCAGGTAGTGGAGGGCAGGCGCCTTCACTGTAGAATGTAATGTTCTGACTCGCCCTGCTCTCCATTCAAAACGAAGGTTCTATGATTGACGAACATTAATATGTATCTAAAGTGTCCGAAGACAGAGCTAGTGATATGCATAAAATAATAATAATAATAATAATAATAATAATAACAACAATAACCATAGCAAAAACGTTCACTTCCATCAATTGTGTTAGCAGGGATTTTTCTAAAAATATCAGTGATTATTTAAAGAATACAACGCCATGTGTTTGGTTAATGGATATATTTCAATTTATGCGTTTCGTTCCTTTTATTTTATTTACTAGATGTAGACAATTTTCAAGTGGCAGTAAAGTCATGCCTCCTTAATACTTAGCTGTCTAGACCGCAAATATCCCTAGAAGTTTTTGCTCTAAGAATGAAAAGTATTAATGAAGGCACAAATGACAGTGGGATTCTAAAAATGCCTTCAAAGGAAAGGACGTTTAAAACTCTTCCCATGTAATTTTTCGCAACAAATATTAAAACCTGAAGGCACATTTGCTACCCCTTGAGTTATAGTATTGAATTTATAGAGCTAAGTCAACATTCATTGTAGCAAATTATTTACGAGTATCATCTTCTAAATAATATAATTTATTCTGATTTCAAAAGATTTATTTTATTTATTTCTGTTCGTCAGCCTTTTAGTAAAAACAAAATTGGGCGCTCATTTAATTAGCGAATAGGATTCGAGGTAGATTAAGAAGCAAGCCAAACCTTGCTGTTTCCGTTCAACTCATTTTGGCTAACACAAATATAGACTTGAGTCGTTGCTTTTTAAGTCTGCTGTGTACATTCGTAGCAAGCATTCCCTAAATACTAATGCCCACTATCTTCATCTCTTTGAGGTTTAAAAACTATGTTTCAGGTAGCCGGAGGAGAGTGTCTTTAATTTGGAAAGATAAACACACACAATCTGGTGATAGATGAACAAGACACGTTTTAAAATTTACTTTTGTGACTATAATATTTACGGTTATAATTTTTTTGCAACTTAGAAAGACCAGAGAGTTTTTCCGTATCTAAGAATAATTACATTAGAAGTAAAATAGGTTTTTATAAAGAAGAAAAGAAAAATTATCTTCGGAAATTGACATCTTTTTTCCTTCCTTCCTTCCTTCCTTCCTTCCTTCCTTCCTTCCTTCCTTCCTTCCTTCCGCCCTCCCTCCTTTCTCGAATAAGATTTGAATGTGCAAAAGCGAATTTATTGCTTAAAATTAATCTGACATCTTCACGCACTCTTCATAAATTCTCGTGAACTTTTTCGTTTTTGTTATCATCAAGGACACCTGATATTTTCGTGCAGTGTCGTTGTTACTTCATTGCAACGTATTCCTTCCTCTTCAAGGTTGGAAAGGGGGTAAGTTATCTTCCAAACAAGTTTGTCATCCATCATCTATTATCATACGACCTTGCAGTTTTCTGTTGCTACTCTTTTTCCAATGGAGACAGCGGAAGAGAGAGAGAGAGAGAGAGAGAGAGAGAGAGAGATAACAGTGAGAATAGAAAGCAGATCCACAAGGAAAGTAGGTAGAGTAGTCAGTTAGGCTCTTTGAAAATCTGTGATTCTTTTTATCATTCATTGCAGCTGTGGCGAAGCACATATACCTGTATATCGAGTTCATTTACCTCCCAGGTACAAAAGTGACATCATGAGGAACCATTTCCACACGTGGAATCTAAATCATAGAAAATACATATTCACTCTTCACGTGTACAAAATGCATTCATTCAATTTAATTAAGTTCTTTAATAGATTATTTAGAAATAATAAACTTTTATCATTAAAAAAGAAAAGTTATTTCTACAACATTGTTCAGAGGTATGTATTTATAGTGCCACGACTATTTTCCTCCGAAATGAAGGGGAAAAAAGTGCCTCAGACAAAATTTGCTCTTAGAGAGACATAAGATAGTGACTAAATTCTATTCTCAATGTTATTTCAAGGTCAAATTGTATTTTTTTTTAAAATGAAAGCGTGTATTTACTTTTCCAAGAATGTAAAGAGTATTCACTTTTCAGTATAAAAGTTCTAGTACATCAATCTGCTAGGGGTGATAGGTGATGTGATATTGAGCAAATAAGGTAGCAAATGTTTTTCACTTATTTTCACTTTATTGGTACCAATTTAGGTATGTTGGAAAAGTTACCATTTTGAATTTGTAGTAGAGGTTCTTCTGAAAATCATCCCTATGAAGGGCTTGGTGTAGGTTAATGTGATATGTATGGCATTTGTGACGCTGAACCTCTCTCCTTTGAAAGAAATGTACGACAGGACCCACGGCTTTACTTCCCTTCCGAAGGAAGCCATACTTAGGATTTTTACGCCCGAAAAAATCCATCGATCCTGGCCGGGTTTGAACCCGCAATCTTGGTTTTAGAAGGCAAGTATAGTTACCACTACACCACCAGGACCGACTAAGTAATGGATAAAGGAACAGCGGTTCATGTCGTATAAGATGCAGCACAAATGAAGATTACGAGGAAATATATGTGGGCATTATTTATTATTATATTTATTTCTTCATTTTGTTTTGGGATAGTTCTCAAAGTTATACCGGTCAAGTATAGAGAAATCCTGATCAAATGCACATTACACTGGCCAAACAGCATAAACAAATAGTAACTGGATTTTTAAACGAGTAGGTAATTTATATGTTATCTATATCTGTAAAAAATGTAGTTTAATTTAATATGCTATTTGGGCAATGAAAATCATAAAATGATAATATTTAATTTTTAATGTATTAATGTTGAATACCAATTGATCAAAAGCTTCAAAGAATGCTTTTGAGTGGTATGTCACATTATTACAATGATATTGTGGGAAATAATTGTGCATCCTGCTAGTCAACGTAATTATCCTAAAAATTGAAATAGAGCATGGCATAATTTTTGCATAAACTTTCAATATTAAGGATAAACTATTTAAAGTATATTCTAAAAAGAGACAAGAGGCCACAACAAATAAATTCACGCAAACTAGAGAGCGAGAGAATGAATCGAGGTCGATTAACCCTTAGACCTACATCTTTGCAACTGCTAGTACAACTGAAACGGAGTTTCGACGCAAAGTGCAATAAAAGCAAAAGGGAAATGATTTCTGAGCGTTGCAGAAGAAAACAGTAGCGGCAGACAGGTGAATTCCTTTTTACTCATTTTACAACGTTCGCTGTTTCTAAAGGCAAGGACACAACATGCCTTGTTCAGATATTTTAATATATTATAACATTAGTTTATAATGTTTAACTTTATTGCATAAGTATTTACTCATGCAATAAATTATAAATGATAAACTACTTTCATATCCTTTTTTATATCAGAACTATGAAAGAATATTAATAAAATAAAATTAATATTAAGGTTGATTTTGTAATCAGTTACTTCAAAGTTAACCCCTTCTTTTATTATACTCGTGACCTCGTTGTAGAGTTGGAGATTTTTCTATTGTTTATGTTA
The DNA here is from genome assembly GCA_030762175.1 of Metallyticus violacea. NCBI lineage: Eukaryota > Metazoa > Arthropoda > Insecta > Mantodea > Metallyticidae > Metallyticus > Metallyticus violacea. The sequence continues at coordinate 147,944,771 of CM060833.1, forward strand.
AAGAAGAATGATATATCACGAAAAAATTTAGCCCAAACTGGAAAGGCTATTAGCCTAAGCCTGACGAGAGCTAGAGTTAGAATACGGAAATCGGCTGTTGTTTACATTGGAACGCTAGGCAGAACCCAGTGTAAACTTAATGTATGGTTGATGCTAAATCTACTTCATGTTAATAGTAGAACATGTTCGTAACTACTAATGATACTTATCAGAAGGAATATGACAAAATCCCAGAAGAAATATTAAATATATTTCCGAAACTTTAGTGTTATTATAGACTGTATTATTAAATTCTATTAATTTATTTAGTGGCTAATATTAACTTGTTATTTTTTTATTAATTCTGTAAAGAACATGAATGATTGATTATATTTTCTTTAATAAATATTTTTCTTAATAGTGTCCTAACGTAATGTTCAATTGATGGAAGCGTTTTAACAATGAAAACATTTAATGATGTAATTGTTGCTATGGTAATTTTGTGCAATTATGTCATAATTCGGCATTTTACTCGAATTAATCAACAATAAAGAACGTTTTTTTATAATTAGGGTATACAAAAACAATTTTAAATAATGAAAAAGCATAAAGCTAATACTCCGCTATGTACTGTCTTATTATTTTGTTACATTTTGGCTAATATCAATGCAGTTAATGTGTACATTAAAATGTAAATTTTATGTATATAAGTGTACATATATTAGTGCATTCGTTTGCTATTACATTTGTTATTTATTTTCAATAATGTTTTCAGCATGTTACAAAAACAGAATTCTATTTTTTCCATGTCCGTTGCATTTTAACCTTAAGTTTCATAGCAGTAATAGAGATTAATTTCTTAAAATATTTTGATGACTAATTTCATTATAAAATGTATAAGTAGCGAAAGTTCCAAATTTAGGGATGAATGTTTAGAAATATAGGAATTGAAATAATAAACATTTGAGAATTTCTCTACTTAATATATTTCCAAACATAAATTAAATTCCGCCTTTGTTGTTGACATTATTTTGTAAATGAGTTATCAGATATCTCTCCTTAGGCCTTTTAAATGTCTGTAAATTTGCATATATGTATTTAAAGTTTCTTTACTCTGAATGCCAGTTTTCCAGATTTGTTTCTTTTCGTTTTTAAAAATGTGTTAGCTGGTTTTGCTTCTTTTTTTAATACTGAACACGGTTTGTCCAATGAAGACAGTTTGAACAAAATCACTCAAAATTTCAGGAACATAGTTTTAAAGTGGATTCATGTTGCGTCTAACCTGCACTACGACAAACATGTTGCGTTGCGTGTTCTTGCCGACTTGCATGGGTGATAAAGGTAAACACTTTTAGTTCCGTTAATTTGAAAACATGATATAGGGCCAGAACCATAGCGCCACTTTAAGAACAAACATCTCAAGTGTCTTTCCCAACATGTCTTTATGTAAAATCGGTTATTTATTAATACATAAACTTCATGCTACTAATTATTTACAAAGCTAATAAGGATGTAACTGAGTTTTGATTTACCACCAGAAGCACTTATACCGCCACTGGTGGTCGAGGTCGTTAAGGCGCGGACTCGTGAGCGGGAGGTCTGGGGTTGGACTCCCGCCAGAACCGTCCTCCCTGACTGAGGTTTTTTACAGATTTTCCTCAGTCCTCATAAATGGCAAATGCCGGGGAGGTACCCTAAACTTAGGCCTGGAACACTTCCTTCTTTAAAAAAATCCTTTCCCAAGATATACTTTAATCTCATGTATCATCAGTGTCTACTGCCTGTGGTGCCTCAGTAGTAAAAACGGGCGTTAAATACTATTAAAAACACTTATAAAAGATCATCCCATTAATCATTTCTTGACATTTTGTGCTGTTTATTATTGAAACCAACCGTGTTATAACAAAAAAGTTTTCTTCATATTCGAGATAAGCAGTCGAGGGAAGGTAGCACTTTGCAAAATAAGAATAAGTTAGATCCAATGCAAAGTGCAGAGGTGATGAAGAAATCCACATGAATGAATAACAAACGATGCACATTAGAGAAATAATTGGGATATTAGGGGAGTGATTCTGTGAAACCCAGTGCATGGAATACTTTATGGCGAATTCTGCACCTAAATGCTCATCAAATTCCTCAGTAACACATGTAACAGTTCTTATAAGAGGAACAATGTTTCAAACTATACAGACGCAGTCACTTGTTATAAAATAGAGGAAATGAGAAACTTCCCTACATTTGCAGATTAGAGCCATTTACCAGCAAGATGTCTTACAAGAGGTTTCAGAAGATAGCAGCACACTGACAGTATTACATAAAACTAAAACGTAGGGAAGCTAACATTCTTAAGAAAGGTTCTGGCAGTGCCTAATTCAAGGCATGGTAAACTTCCTACTTGTTAGGAGGTCTTTGCCCTTAACGGACACAATGGGCTACCTTTATCGTTTATACCTATAAACTATTACATAATGCATAACATAATCCTTTACTTGAGGTTGCCACCAATACATCCGACCTTTGATTGTGATCAAATCCTTGAGTGCATTTATGAGCAAAAAGTTACTAAATTCGCTATTTTAAAACGCATTGATCCACAAACCCCCGGGAGACCGCGAGGCCCTACCAGGGGGATCACGAAGCATTAGAATACTGTTAAAAGTAAGGAAAAAATAAAGAGATACCAAGTTAACTTGTTTTTATTGAGTTAAAGTAAATACAAGGCGACTATTTGTTCTAAAAGGAGCTGTTATGTACGTAAGCCATAAACATGGATGAGGTAGAACAGTCATATGTATTGTCATAGTCTCTCTGACAACAACGGTAACAAACTGCGTAAGATGAGTCGCAGATTTCCCGGACTATCAAAGAAGGCCATGAAAATACTTATGTCTTTCGTAACTACTTACTTGTGTGAAAAATCATTATTTGCACTTATTTATATAAAAAAACAAGTAAAATAATGTATGGAAAACGCAAAACTCGGAATACCAGCTTTTTCTATTAACCCTGATTATACACGTATGATGGCTTAAATGTTATACAGCATAATCCCTCTTGTTCAGGAATTAAAATTAACGTAATGTTTTGCATTGTTATTTATTAATATTAATGTTTTATGCATTATATATTTAAAAAGTATTATTATTACTATTGCACAAGGAACACTACAATAAAATGCAAATATAAAAAGGCATGTATTTATTTATATACTTAAATTTCGTAAACGAACAACTTTAAAAATACATATGGGATGCACATCTAGGACTTTAAACTGAGTAAATTCTTAGAATCCGCGACACCGAGAGATCTTTAAGGTAACCAGAAGGTAAATCTAGCAAATAATGCAGCAGTATACATTTTGCACTGTAGCTCAGAAATTTATAAAACTATCAATATGATTTTTATGAAATATTAAGAATACTTAACTAAAGATGTTATGTAAAATTTAATTTTCTAATGCAAATAATTTTTAAACAAAGATAAATCTTATTTCCCAATAACTTAATTTTTTTTTATATAAATGTGCATTTTTTCTCAGAATTGGTTGGACCAATCTTGTTGAAAATTTACACACATAATGTACGAAAATGTGAAGTGGGGTAACTAGAAGTATTTAAATATCACTATTAGTGGATAAAAATCAATACCAATAAGAAATTAAAAATATTTACATTTTTTTTTTCAAAATCTGAAAATTAATTTCTTTTCAAGGAAATAGCATAGATATATTATTGTAGTTCCGAGGATAGCACGTTCTATACAGTTTCAGTAAAAGAAAATGTAATTCCTATTCCAGCAATAGTTTATAAGAAAAATGCATGATTATGTCACAGTGTTTTCAGTTTATTAACAAGATTTTATGTTGGTTTAAAAAGTCTTAAAACTGTTTATGTGCATTAGAGAATTAAAATGTACAGAGCACCCTTAGTTTAGTGTTCTTAATATCTCAAAAGTTTTACATATAGCTTTAATTTTTTCTGAGATACAGTGTAAAATGCATACTGCATTTCATAGGTGTATATCAGGGTTAATTGAAAAAGCTTGTGTTTTGAGTTCTGCGTTTTCCAAACAGTCTCTCACTTGTTTTTTATATAAATAAGTGAAGCACTATTTGCTAGATTTATATTCTTGGTTAATAGGGTTCACGGGCAAAGAAAAATTGAAAAGCGTTAACTTGAATGCTGGTAGTAAGCCAGTTTGACATTGTTCAGTAGCAAGAGTTAATGATGAATCGCATTTTGGAGCGGTTGGGCTCGATTCCTATGGGGCCGGTTATCCTGACAATAGATGGATATTTACTTTATAGGAATTTTTCACTCTCTTATTTCATTCCACGAGCACAAATTACAGAGTCGGAAGCTTCAAATAAGGCAGAGGTTTCTACTCCTGATAGTGGGAGTCTCCTCGGTGCCTAGGGATATCTTGAATGGTACCGGGCTTGTTCTTGTGCCTGGAATTTTCCATCTATAGAAAAGTCAGGGGCCCTACTTACTGCCCTGAAGTTATTTTTCGGTTTAGTTTATTAACACCCGGTATAGGCAGGTAGACCCACCATCGGGGGAACAATTTCAGAAATTGTTGAGCGGTCTTATACAAGCAATTTGAGATACGAAGTGTGGTCCAACAAGAAAAAATGACGGAGTTATATACTGAACTTAGGTGTTAGTGTTAGAGCGAAAAAGTTGACTCAGAATGCCTGAAAATCTACATCCCAAGCAAATAAATTCCACTTTTCAATAGTTCGATATTAGCGTTTTCTAGATTTAGTAATAAAAATCTCGAACATCGGCAGGAGGAATTCGCTTAGTGTATTTTCGTGTGGCGCCAGTGCCAGCTAACCGCACAACTGATTTCGTTATCAAGTCATTGTGCAATTCTTTTCTGATATTCAACTGTAATCTGGTATTTTCTAACATCAATAAATCCAGGCCGGAATATAGATCGACTGACCCTGCTTACAATACTTACGTATTTCGTGACAGTCAGTGCACACGCGTCATTTGGCTGTCTTTGTTAAGATCATAACCGGATTCGCGGCTACACCACTGCTCAGTTTTTATGTTTAACAGACCTGATTTAGAAATACCTAAACGGGAACTATCCACCTGACTATTGGCTTAATAGACAGGGCCAGAGGCCGATTTCCAAGACCCTAGGTTCAGATTCAATGAAGTAGAATTTTTTTATATTATTTTATGATAAAGTATGTGCATACACAGGATGTAAAGAATGTAATAAACTTGAACTGATGGCAACGACCCACTTTTAATTGACGCAAGTAGCTTATCTGTTATTGAATGGCATCTTCATTAGTCAGTAGTGCACTGATATTTAAGAAGGTTAATGAAGTATAGCTGAGACGATCGTTTTTGGCCGGTAGGCTATACCGAACTTGATTCTCAGTTCGCAAGAGCGAGTTTACGATTGAGGTAGAGAGCACGAAATGGATGTCCTTCTAACTGCTCGCGCCACTGAGAAAGTCTTAATCCAGTAACTCGACTCGGGAGGTTTCATCTCTGTAGGTAGTTAATACAAGTTTCTTCCTCACAGATTATAGGACGACACTCTTTCCTATTCATAAATGCACCTAAAGAAGCAAGTATTTTTAACCATACGACGATAGGTCCATAAATTTCCGGACTAACCATTTTCTAGGTATGATAAAGATAAAAACTATATTTACCTTTTCATTGTAGTTACATTTTATTACAATACACTTCTCACAAATTTGAATTAACATTTCAACCCTCCCCTTCCAAAATAGTCAGAAGTCTTGTCTGCAAAATGGACATAAACAGCGTCCATCAATTCTTCGTCACACTTAAATTTCCTTCCTCGAAAGTTCTTTTTGAGTTCTGAGAAGAGAAAATAGTCGCTGGGAGCTAGATCTAAGCTGGCTGTAGGGTGGATGGTCGATCTCTTTGAAGTCGCACTTCTTCACAGCTTCCTTTGCAACAAGAGCTGTATGCACAGGCGCGTTGTCGTGAAGAAGGCGCACACCACAACTCAGCTTTGCTCGCCTTTTCTCTTTGATGAAAGAACGTAGTCTGTGCAGTAGGCCAGCATAGAACTCCCCATTTATTGTGGTGTTCCTCTCCTTGAAGTCAAGTCATTGAAGAGTATTTCTTCACAATCCCAAAAGATTGTGGCCACGATCTTCTTGGTTGACTGGTGACCTTGGCCTTTAGAGGCGGTGCTCCGCCAGGTTTACGCCACTCCATTGATATTTTTGACCAGGAATCACAGCAGAGAACCCATAGTTTCATCTCCAGTAACAATGGTTTGGAGAACTTCTCTGTCGTTGCCACGGCAGAGCTCCAAAAATGCCTGACAACTGATGACTCGTTGCTGCTTGTGGACCGAGGAAAGAAGTCTAGGCACCCATCTTGCACTAGCCATATTCATGTTTAAATGTCCATGAATAATTCGAAGGACTATTGCTTTAGAAAGGCCCAAACTTGCTGCTATTTCTGTAACTATGAGCCGCCGGTCTTCCATAATTTTTCCTTCCACAAGAGCGATATTTTCAGGTGTAAACACCTACAAGGGACGATTTGCACGATCTTCGTCTTCAATGCTTTCTTGACCGTTCGAAAAAGTTTGGCCCATTCTTTTACGGTAGAATATATGGGGGATGCTTCCCCATATAAACTGTCCAATCGCTGTTTCAATTCATTTGGAATAAGTCCTTCTTTTGTGAAGAACTTAATAACTGATCGAAACTCCATTTTGAACATGTCACAATCTTCTACACATAGCCTTCTTTATGGAACTATATCTGAACAAGTAAACACAGTGGAGCGGAAGTTACAGCTGCAATATTTACTTAACACCAGATAAGGGTTTTGTGAAGGCGATAACCCTTATCGGCGAGACCGGAAACTTATGGACCTACCCTCGTATGTCATTCTTCTCGATTTAAACGGTTATATTATCCTAATTTTAATTCATTAAAACCCCCATTTTCTTCAAAATGGTCCTTAAACTGGTATTATCTCTTTTAAAACATATGCTCTCCCTAAGTTTTGGAAGGAGATTTTTCATTGTTGGCACTGACTTTATTATATACGGTTAATCTTATAACAGCTTCGTCAAATTCGTCCTGCTTTGTAATTCGTTTAGTCAAGGATTCTCATTTCCAGGAGTTCCTTCTTCACAACGGGAACCTTCCTTTAGAAATCTCCGCAAACTTCTATCTGAGACTCCCAATTGATTACAACACTCTCGTTTGCACCTTTTTAATGTTATGTCAGACTTTTTTTTTAGTTACATGAATATATTATTAGGATAAAATGGTAATCACACTATGCATAACGTTTCTTTTGAAAAAAGAATGTAAAAACTTAAATATTTCAATAATAATTAGGGAAAGTACTAAAAATATCAATTACAGAGAATCAACTCATTCCAGTCTCCCTCAGTACTGAACAAAATGCATCACTGCACATGCTCAAACATTGTAGGTTTGCCTACCAGGAACAAACAAAAGTACACATTAAGGTCACCGGTCAAAAACCCTCGCTCCATCTCTAACTTTGAAATTTGAACAAGGAGTCCACAAATTCTGTATATGAAACAGCTTGTCTAAAGCACTTCTATAATTTCTAGAATTATTGCGTTGTAGTTTACCAAAATGCTATGCTGGCTGCATCGGTCCTAGTGGTTTAGCGGTAACCATACTTAGTATTTCATAAACCCAAGATAGCCGGCTTAAAGCCGCCCAGGTTCAATGGATTTTAAGGCATAAAAATCGTAAGCTTAGATTCCTTCAGAAGAGAAGTAAAGTCGTTATTTTCGAGTGGTAGATTTACAGCACGTAAAAGAACCTCTGAAGGAAGAAACCTCTGAGCAAAAATTTTCGACCATTTCACATGTGAAGTGAATGCAACGCTAATGACCAAAGATATTAAAGAAGGCCCTTAAATAAACCAAGATTTCCATTTTCGGAGATATCGTCTGGTTGTGTGAATACCCTGATTTCTAAATTGTTTACCTCTTCCTTGGATGAAAATTAAATAATCTTTCCGGCCAACCAAATTATTTGCTGTATAGTAAATATTTACGGCAAACATTTCCATTTTCCCCCTTTCCTTTATTTTTATTGTCCATTTTAAATATTTCAGATATAAGGTTTTTATTTACATTAATTTAAAAAAAATTGAAGAATCGATTTTAGATTATATAAGATACACATGTCGAGCATCCTGAATGGAGTTATACAGGCGAATGTCTCTCTTAAGTTTGTTTATTCTTGTCTGTTAATCTTGCTGATGTATTTGCAATCTCTTTATGTTAAACTGAAACAGTTTATCTCCAATTGCATTAATGCTATTTAAAATCGTCCCGCCATGAAACCACCTCGGTTCATTTTGCTGACCTTGGAGACCCTTTAGAGTTGCGGATGAGTTCCTATATACACAAGTCACCTCTAGTAACTATTTGTTTATAACTATTTACTTTAGTCTGGCAGATTTAACGAAGCATATACCAGCATTTTTGATGGTTTGAATATAATGATGATAATATTAATAACAACACTGTTTAAGTTTTAATATCAACTCTAATTCTGCGCTAGAAATAATAAATTATTTTAAGGATAATGCATAAGAATGATTAAAAGTAATTATGTTTTGCAAATTATTGCTACGGATTAATTAATAGAATTAAAGAGCCGCGTTATTTGATAAAAGTGTTAGAGCCAGAAAAGAAGCATTGGGCAGTTCATAAAAAACAAAACATTATTAGTAGCGAATAGCAAATTAATCTCTAATAACAAAGTTTTTTTTATTTTCTTATTTACGGACACACTTTAACATCTCAGATCATCAGCGTCCCATTCAATCCAGGGCGAAAAACGGCTGAAAAATTTTGCCCAGAAGCCTCTTCTTTCAGCTTGATGTTATTTTTCATGCCGTAAAACTGAACCCATGGCTTTATTCTCCTCCCGAAGGAAGCCATACTTAGGTTTTTTACGCCCAAAAATTCATCGACCCTGGCCGGGATTGAACCCACGATCTTGGGTTTACGAAGCAAGTGTGGTTCAGACTACCAGGACCGACTAATAACAACAAAGTGGAAATACGTTTACTATCTTTCAATTCCTTTTGTACCTTGGTTACAACACAACTGGGAATTAAAAAAGGGAGACTGGGTGGCTTTTTATGTAGAAAAATGTGTCCATAGATTTTGTATTAGTATAAAAGCAGAAACAAATATATATTTAGTCATTATGGTTGAAAGCAGTCGTCCAGCTTTACACACTTATCAAAGCGAATTTGCTTTATTACAGAACTAATCAAGCACCCCATTAAAACATGTTTACATCGCCTAATTACGAAAACGAATTTCCAATTTTGTGTTACTCGTTTAGTATATTTTAAAATAGGAATCTCTTATGATTTATATGACGCAATATTACAACAGCTGATCAGAAACGTTCAGTTTGCAAGATACATTATGAATAAAATACTTGTGTGTATTAACATTGTTGTATTCGTAACCCAAAACATTATGCAATCCCTATGTAATAACTAACACGAAGAAAATTAAGAAATGAAGAAAAACAAATTTGCATAAATCCGAAATATAGAGTTGCTACTATATTTATGATATTTATTATAATATTAGTAATGCGCCAGTAAGCGATAAAGTGTCAAGGTCATTTTATTCTTATCCCTTACTTACCAATATGATAGACCGTTCTTTTGTTATAAATCTTGTCCACCCATTGTAGGTATATCAGCTATTAAGTGTGCCGTAGCCAGTGACGCCTCGACTTCAACTCGTAACTTACAGAAGATTCTGGAATTGCCATCTTTCCTAAGCTAAGCGGGCATTGTATTGGGAAAACACATTCTGATTGACACGATTAAGTTCAGCCATCATTACGATAAAATACTATTATTATTAAACTCCACAATGAATTGAAATTATTATTAGGAAAAAAATCAATAAATGAGGAACACAATTCTCCTGATTTCGGGATAAAATTTTGCTTTATATTCCAAAACTCCTACTCGCATTAATTTTTGGGAATTATAGTTTTGGCGAACGTTCAAAATTTGCGCTGATTTCATCAATTTTATTTTTTTTAGTTGATTTATTTATGGACGCTGTTTAACAGCTCAGGTCATCAGCGTCCCATTCAACTCAGGGTGTGAAACGGCCGACAAATTTTGCTCAGAGGCCTCTCCTTCAGGCTTGAGGTTCTTTTTCGTGCCGTAAATGTACGACACGGGACCCACGGCTTTACTTCCCTTCCGAAGGAGGCCATACTTAGGATTTTTACGCCCGGAAAAATCCATCGGTCCTGGCCGGGTTCGAACCCGCGACCTTGGGTTTAGGAGGCAAGTATGGTAACCACTACACCACCAGGACCGACATCATCTTTATGCTCTGTTAAAGCAGTTTACTTATGTGATTGTTTTTATGAACCATTTCTCTAAAATTTGGGCACAACATTGGAAGGAGGAAATTTATCAGGAAAGTTCTGAACTGATTTCTCGCAAAGAGCTGATTCTTATTTTAAAATAACGTTTACACACAAAAATACGTTCCTCTAGAGTGGACTGCCTAAGCGTTGATATCGGTAGGGAAGCTCAGAAAACGGCATTTAAGAACAAGAAAATGGATCAAGCGAAGTTGAAATACAGAAGCCGCCGGCTGCGTATGTCTATGGCCAAGACGTAAAAACCCAACATATGCGGACAAGATTTATAACTAAAACTCTATGACTTCTAGTATTTATATCACATTCATAAATGTTTCTCTTTCTATCAGATCAGAATCCTAATAATTTCTATTATATTCATTTGCATGCTTTCTGAAGAGACAATAGTTTTTAACAATTTAAAGATTTTGCACCATATTCTATCAGCTAAACATAACGTTGCACATTTGTCATAATGAAAAGTTGTGCGAAGTTTGTTTAAAATATAAATTTAGTAATAAAAGTTGTACTCACAATGATATTTAGAGCTCTGTCTTTGTTCTCAGGCACTGTCAAGGTCAAGCTACAGTGAACATAAACATCAAACATGGGCTATTGGTGTTGCAGTAGGACAGTGTTTTATTGTTGAATTTTGTCAGCTTTACACTCTTGCTTCTTCATAACTAGATGACCATGTACACTGACAAAGTCAACAATGTTCATGATAACATATAGAGACGAACTAATCAGTCTTTAGATATAAACACTTAATTTCTTTTAACTCGTACAATATACTTTTCTATCGGTCCTGGTGGCACTTGCCTCCTAAACCCAAGATCGCGGGTTCAAACCCGGCCAGGGTCAATGGATTTTTGGGCATAAAAATTCTAAGTATGTCTTCTTTCGGAAGGGAAGTAAAGTTGTGGGTCCCATGTCGTAAATTTACGGCATGTAAAAGAACCTCAAGCCTGAAAGAAGAGGCCTCTGAGCAAAATTTATTGGCCGTTTCACTCCCTGAATTGAATGGGGCGCTGATGACCTGAGATGTTAAAGAGCGTTCATAAATGAAATAAATCAATACATTATAGTTTTATAATGACTATTTGACAATATGAACAGTTTGGTAAAAAGTCAAAGTTATAAACACTTTTTGAATATATCGATTTTAATTTTGAATATGGTTTCTATCGACGGTTATACTTATTCATGCTGTCAGAATGGGTTGAAAAATTTCAACACAACCATTTTCACTCGTGAAAATAACCTTCTCATTAAATAAAACTTTCTTCTTGTGGAGTAAAATTTTTAAGTATGTGAACACGAAAAATTAGCTAAGGTTTGAATCCCATGAATGAGGAAAAAATGCGAAATCCAGTTCGTGTACTTTTGCCTATAATTATGTGTGGTACGGCTCGCTGTCTTAGAGAAAGAACAAGTTTTGTGTGCCAAATTTGACTGGTTTTCCTTTAATTCATCTTCCAAACGTTAAAATGCTGCAAACAAGACTCTTATTATTGATTTAACATTTAAAAAATATTCCAGCATAATTATTTCTTGTCTTCTTTATTAAAAAAAAAGTTGGCCAATTACAAAACGAGTTTTGCCTTCTTCGGTGCAATTTCACTAATCGTTGTCCACTGCCTTTTCTACTCAGGTGAATATAAGTTTCATTCAAACTCAGAAATTGCTGGAAAAGTTCTCCTTGTAATTAAACATCACCAAACACTGAAATGAAATGTTTTGAATCATCAATCGCGCACACAGATTTTTCATACAGGATATTAGGCATTTGTTCAGTTGCCTACAACGTCAACTATCTCATGGTCTTTCATTATGAAACGAGGGATTTTTTCAATTGCGTCCGGAGTCGTTTCATCTTCAGTGCAATTTACCTCATCCAGAAACAAATCTTCAACCTGCTGCAGAATTCCAATAAACGAGTCATCAAGTTCGCCGCGATCTTCGTGGCTTTAGTCCGTGCTTCTTTGAGAGGATTACGACAGCCACACCTCTGAAGATGTTCACCGCAATCGTGGACGAAACGTCTAGGAAGATGGAGTAGAATCCCAATGGACCACTGCCTTACAGCCCGGAAGATTCAGTTCACATGAGTGACACAAAAATATGCATGATAAATTCTCCACTTAAGGTGTGGTTTCAGGATGATGAACTTAAAAATAAGTGGTCAAGGCTTATGGAATGTATGCGAAATCGTATACAGCAACTTATAAAACAAAAAGAAGATATATTAATTATAGAACAGCGTAATATTTATTTATTTACTCTGTATATATCATTAATACATATATCTCTTGGAAAGTATTTGAAAAGGGAATCAGCCTACTTTCTATAACGCATTAATGCAGTTTATAAAAAATAAAGCATGAACAAGATTTACAGAATAATGTGAAAAAGTAAAAACTAAGAGATTTTTTAGAGAAAGGAGATTAATTTTAATCCTGGTTAAATCTCTTGGTTGCCAGAATAGGTTAGATAAATGTTGTACTAAATTAAAGCAAACTTTAGAGGAGTAAACAAATATTAAAAATTATAAAAATATAATTCTTACCAAATGAAAAAAATTGCAGTTAAATGCTAAAGGCTCTGCAAATCAACAGTAATATAACAATAACCCACTGAAAAGACGATGATATCTTGGATGGATTTATCATGCACCATTTGCTATTTCCATACAGTCTCCTTTTGTACCAAGAATGAACTGTGTAGGTATATGATGTATGAATATTAAAAATATATTTACTGTTTATTCATCCTTCCATAACACAATAACATACAAGTTTTATTTTGTTTTAGAAATCAAATGATAACGTGGATAATATATAATTGCATTTTAAATATTTTCTTCTTCTTATAATTAAATCCAGTTACCCTCTTTTATAGTTCGTAGTAATACTTTCTCATTTTTCTTCTTTTCTTTTCTTTTTTCACTTGTAAAACGATTTTACATTGATTTTTATAGCAGTTGTGTTGTTTACTTTCTCTTCGAGCTAAACACTTTTTAAATTATTCTCTATTATGATTGGAAATAATTTATTAAAGTATAACATACCGAAATTATTAAATAATAACAAGGCTGTTGGTTCATACCATTCGACAATAAACTACTTATTCATATTTGGTCTCATTCCATTTTTGTTTTAGCTTCACATTCCTAAAACCTATACCTTTAATGTCTTTCAATATTCAGATAGATAGTTTAAAAGATTTGGCAAGCCTTTTAGGAATGAAATATTTACTTAATTATTAACCTTAAAACAATGAGTTTTGAACAAGTATGAGGCTTTAAATCTTAAGGCATATCCTGTGCATGTTTCTTCCTCCTTTGCTTGTGCTATAACCTTTAGCTATTACTCATTAGCAGGCGGTAACTACTTAACACAAATTTTGTAATAAATTAGCATTTCTAAATTAGCAGGTATCCTTTTACATAGTAAAGACGATAAAATTATAATTCATTTTTAAATTATCAGCATATTTATGACATCGTAAAAGGCAACAGGAAAATCTCCTGCTTTTGAATTATAGGCACTATGCTCATTCTAATGTGAAGTTATTACTTGTTTTATATTATGCTTTCAGTTTTAGTGTAGTAGTTTTTTTGAAGTGAAATAATGTTTTTAAAGGCCAGATAATTTATGGAGGGATTGGTTTATTTGATGTTCTTCACTATATTGCATGTTTACTAATAAAATATACAGTTAAAGTGTTTTCTTAGCTATTACTTACAAAGCACTTGAAACAAAGTATCTGAAGATTTGGTTTATATTAATGCTTGTTAACTTTGATATCTACTTTTGTTTATAATTAATTTTTTTTAATTTATCAGAGATACATGCAAAATCAAATTTGCGGGGTTATCAATAATTTAAAATTATTTCTAGGTTCGAGTCTCTGTAAACTATCAATGTACTATTATTGCGTTGCACCGAACATCACTTTACTCATCATCACTGCCCGTCTCTGGAATGCATTGCTACGAGATGTCAGAGACTGCCAAACTTTCATAAGAAACTGTTTAATATTATTAAAAGTAATCGATTACCCTAGTTTCAGATTCCTTTTGTTACAATGCATGTATTTATTTGTTTTATCCTGCTGTAGAATTATTCATTCTACTATTTTTATTACTATCATAAATGTTCCTATCTCCTTTTATTTATTTTTTTCTTCTTAAGTTAATATTTTTCATTTTTTATAAATATTTATGTATTATGTTTTACATAAGTTTATATGTGTACGGGTATTGTCAACTTTACTTCAATGATTGTAATATTGTGGCTCTAACTTCATGTAACTATTATTAAATTGGTAGAGCGGAAGAGAAGGCGCAATGGCTTTAGCTCTACCAAAATAAATAAATAAATAAATAAATAAATAAATAAATAAATAAATAAATAAATAAATGTCTTTCTGTGTTTTAGAATACGATATTACATTATAGCATGCAACTGGGTCGCATTTTCTTTTATACACTCGTATATTAGGAAGGAAAAAACGTATATTTATTTGAGCAAGCACTGAAGAAAAGCTAGCATAATAGAAAGAACGGAAGTATTCTATTAAATTACTGTCATATATTCCGCTAGCATTAAACAAAGTGTATTTAAATATTGCAAAGAAAAGGTGCTGTAAGTAAAGAATCTGTCATCACTGACTCTGTTCGCTTTAAGTGTCATAATTTCAATGTGAGTTGTTAATAATATCTACCTGTGCTTCTCTACAGCCTTAAATGAACAATAGTAAAAAGTTCTCAGTTTAATGACAGTAAGTAGCAGTGCGAGAATTTTCAGCATAATGTAAAAACTAGAAGCGAATGTGTTTAGGCTACAGAAGGAAAGCAAGTTAAATTTATACTTTGCCTTTAAATAAGAAACTACGCAGGGAGAGTTTCCATCTGAATTTAATCGATTAGAGCAAGGTGGAAAAATCCCTCAACAGGTAGTTGAGAATTAAGAGATTGATCGGATGTACACGTGCTCTCACCTTGAAAGTCTTGTACGAGGACACGACATAGGAGCTGCCGTCCTCCAGTTCCTCAAGCCGCGTCTTCCGGTCACCGTCCATGGAGAAGATGAAACGCGCACCTCTCGGCAAGTCCATTCTGAGCGACAACTTGTCCAACAATGCTTCCAAGTTAACAATGTCCCTTCCGGGCTTAAACCTAAACTCCACACCAGGGAAGAATGGGTCACCATTCTTGTAGAAGGTCACTTTTCTCGCCCTCCAGTAAGACAGGTTATGGTACTTGCTCATGGGATCGAGTCTCGACTTGGGCCGAGACGGGGGTGGTGGCATAGAGAGTTCACTGCCACCCCCGTCCATGAGAATGCCGCCGCCAGGGCTGACGGGACGACTTCTACTACCCCAGTAGTTGGCCCCACCTCCGTCGTCGTCTTCGTCGTCTTCGGTCGTCTCTGACCTTCTATGGACGACGAGGTTTACGGACCCGCGCCTGTTGGAAACCGAGCCCCGTCGACTTGCGGTGCCACCTGCGTCCTGATGATTAGCGGAGGATGCGCCCCCTGTCTCGTTGTGGTCCAGGTGGTTCACCATTTGCTCGCTACGCGGCGTCGCATCTTCCGTCGCACCGCTGCCACCACCGCCATCACCGCCGCCACCGCCGTCTTCGTGTTGCTCGGCGGCGACGGGTTCGTTGTCGTTTTCCTCCGCCGTGTTGAAAGTTTCGTACGTCAAGCTATGAACGTAAGGTCTTGGATAATGCAATGGGCGGTAGTCCCTGACAAAACCTCCCTGCTCGTCCCCCTCGTCGTCGTCGTCTTCCTGGTCGAAATCGCTTTCGCAATCGTCGTCGTGGTATCGCGGACGGTGTCTGTTTACCACCACACGAGAGTCTGTCAACATCCTTCACCGCTAAAAATGCAATGCTTGCTCAAAACACAGTTTGTCACCACCATCACTTCACTTTCACTGCGGATAGGCACCACCAATGCACCTTGCCCCTTTCACTCTTTCAACTGCACGAGGCTGTCTCTACCGCGGCGCTGTACGTATTTATAAGACAATAAAACTCACACATACACTAACCCTCTATAAATTTTACCTGTATAGTTTATTGAAGCGTAGGTGGTTTTTATTGCTTCAGTGTTGCCGGATTTTTCAGAGTCGGGAATGCGCTAGTGTTCGAGGCCCGTGCCGTACTTGTTGCGCCGACCGGAGTTCAAGTGGGTATAGCTCGTATTCTGGCCGCCACGGGATATTGACGTGATATGATTTGGCAAACGCGCGCATGGCCTCCATTGGTGAATCAAACCGCAGGGGCCCTGTTTCCTTGGCCAATGGCGGTGGTAAGCCACGCCTTTATTGGCATTTGGGTGCAGGTAGGGGGTTAGGATCCCCTCTTTTTATGACCACACCCTTCTATTACTTCCGGCCTATAAGGCATGCTGCATTTGTACTCTGCGATGACACTATTTTCCTGGAGATGCTGACGTAACACAAAGTGGCACAACCTTTAGTAAGTGTTTTCCGAACAATAAAAGATTGCAGCTGAGTAAAATATTATATGCCCTTTAATGACATTAAATAAAACTAACTTTAATATGAAGAGTTAATACGTATTTCAGTTTTTTAATATACAACTTGGATGTCACGAAAAATATTCCTAGAAAAAATATATGAACTTGTTTGCTTTTCCAAACACCAAATTGGTAAGAGTGCAAGTGGCAGATTTTTCTATCATTTCATTGACTTTGTTCCGGCTGCTACTTCTTGTCTTCCTCTTGCATAATTATCATCATCATCATCATAATCAAAATTTTGTTTTCTTTGTAAAATATTCTTTATTTTAAATTTTCCAAGGTATACCCGAACTTCATTTTTTCTCTAAGGGTGTTTCCTTGATCATAGTTATGTTTTACATTATTCTAGAAATATTGTTGATTCAGTCGTTTGTCCCTCCTACCACACGTTCTTTATGATGTTGTATCCTCACATCTTTCTCTGTTTTTAGAATGTTTATTATCTTTTAAATAAAACATTTCTAAGCTTTCAGATTTATTTAGTATGACTATGAATACTATTAAAAAATGAAGAATGTCCCTACAATTAATTCCTGTTTGTCATTAGATTATTATTACCATTTCTTGTTTTTCACATCTAAAATTTCATTCAGCATAAGAAAACCTCAATTTACTTCTCGTTCACCCGGTAAATAACAATTATTATAATGTAAAAGCTTATTTTATAAAAAATATAACTTTTTGAGTTTTAAATTCCTCTTTGGTTTTAATTTTCTATTGGACTGTATATTTTAAGGGTATTTAGTATTTTAGAATCGAGCATTTTAATCGTATCAATATTAGACGATACTGTTTTCAATCTTAAAACTTTCTTTACCGTGGCAGATTTTTACGTAAAATAAGAAATCTTAATAAAGCGTACACAAGCACACGGATTTCCTTAAGCAGAGTTTATATTCAACTGTTACATATTCTGAGTTTTAGCTGTTCAGCAGTATCTTTTAAAGCTCGAAACCTTCCATAACGCATCAATTAAAGTACCACATTACTGTTCAATAGAAACTGAAGAGTATAAAGGATGCAGTCTAGGACTAACTCTTAATGCTGTTTACCCCAACCCGGAGGCAGAACCCAGAAGTTCAGACATTTTCTTTTTTAAATTGGCAAGCAAAAAGGAACTTACAAGTGAAAATTGGCGGTAACATAATTAAAATAAGCATTTATTAAAACTGAAAAAGAGAGTATCTGACACATTAATGAAAATATGCATTTAAAGTGCTTAATATTTTTAGCACCAAATTAAAGTATTTAAGCTCACTTTTCATGGTTACAAGCAACAACAAGATGTTTTTTCAAAGTATCGGTTGTCATAGTCAGCCGCTGTCAGGGAGAACATTTTTCATAGTGGAAAAAGAACGCCAGTTTTTTTGAATGGTATTGAACGCCCGTTTTAACTACTGAAGCACACCACAGGTGATGGACACTGATGATAAATCATATGAAATGATAGACTAAGAAATACTTTTTTTTTTTTAAAGGAAGGAAGTGTTCCAGGTCTAAGTTTAGGGTAACTCCTCGGCATTTGCCATTTATGAGAACTGAGGAAAATCTGAAAAAACCTCAGTCAGGGAGGACGGTCCTGGAGGGAATCAAACCCAAGACCTTACGCTCACGAATCCGCGACTTAAGAACCTCGGCCATTCGTGGCATTCTCTCACCGAAATAATTGGAACATATTTAATACAAACTATTTCGAAAGGACTCATACCAGTTATAACATAACATTCACCTTTCAGGGCATTATGGAAATGTTGATCAAGGCAAAGTAAATTAATTTTTAATAGTCCTGGAGAATGAGCTAAAAGATGCGTAGTTGTTTCTGGTCGAGTTCATTTTCTGTTTATGCGTATATAGGGAAATCAGGTTAGTATCTCTCTTACTACTGAACGCATTGTAGGGACGGTTTGTTACACAGCTGTACCTGTGCCGCTCTCATCTTTCTCGCTTGAAATTGTTTGTTACATTAATGCAGCTGAGAAATTACACCCTACAAATTTCCTAGAATTGTCTCTCTCGGATGGATACAAGGCCATTCCCCAGAATTATTCAAAACTATTGTACTTCCCCCATTCTCTCTATTTGTTGGTATTCGTATGCCTAAGTTCCTTTCACCAATGCAGAATCTGCCATTTAAAGGACTTCAGTGAATGGGTTGAGTAGAAAGTTTTTGATTACTTGAAAAGAAATAAATATGGAATAAGATTCTCAATAGACATTTTTGTGAGATGCCATTTCATTTTTTTATAATTTTTTTCACTTCAATATATTGAAATTCTTAATGTGTTTTTTAAAATGTGTAAATAGTTGCAGAAATTTTCATAACGATTGAAAAAGGCAAAAAAATAAGTTTTAAATTTAAAATAGGAACAGAAGCCAAAAATAGACAAAGGGGAGGGGATAATTAGCCCTACGGACTCCAAATGTACGGATATATGCTTATTTCTTAAATCCATCCAGATAGAAAAGGCATTTTGTCTAACTTCCAGGCTGTTGAGGTTCGGCACACAGACATCAGAGTGCAGTAGCGAGTCCATTTATAACGTAAGCACCAATAAATCAGTGGACTACATTCCCTTGATTGATGATGATAAAGCAACGGTGGAATAAGTGGCAGGGAAAACCCAAAGAAAATCTGCCCTGTCTCGTCTCTGCCACAAATATCATTTACGGCCGCTGGAGAGTCCAACTCGGGCAGCCGCGGTGGAAGACGAGCAATCTCATTACTCGTTCAGTGTGCAGCTGTCCAGAAACAGAATTCACAGAAACTTAGTCTATCAGCTGATGCCTTTGGATTCCAAAATAAACAAAAGTATACAAATAAAAAGAGGAAACACATGATGAACAGTGGAGCTAATGTAAGGAATAATAATGGGTAAAGACAGGTTTCAAGTATGAGAATTTGAAATGAAAATATTACAAAAGCATTTTCCAAATAAGAATGCCTAGATAAATACCGGGTGTTAATGAACTACACCGCATTATTTCAGAGATCGTAGAAGGGTCTTAGACAGGCAATAGAGCCTGCCTGTTCAAAGTTCAAAGTTATAACCAGACATCTGATTTTAGCAAACTTGTTATTTCTGGTTATATCCAAAATTGTTTAACCTGCTAAAATAAAGTGAGCAAATAGAGTACAATAATGTATAATTGTTAGGTTGTTGATTTATTCTCATAATACATTGTCAGAGTTAACAGAGATGAGAGATTCTGAAGCTAAAACGAGATTTTTATTGAAAAAGAAGAGCTAATCTAGTGGACATTAGCAGATATAACTAAGAAATGAAAAGAAGAAATGCTTCGACAGTTATCTCTGAAGAGAATCGGCTGAATGTCTTCATAATTTTATAACATTTCTTCAAAGAATAAACAGGACATATTTCTACAAAGCCTAATAGACACTGGAGATATGAGAGGAAGATCACGAAATGATACGGGGAAGCAAAGCAGAAAGATTTCATTTAAGTATCACTTATGGTAGATAAAATAAGAGGTGTGTTCAACTGCATTTCTCTGTATCCTAGAGTGAGCGAGAAGCGCATTAGAATACTGAGAGTACTCTTTAAGGTAAAAGCCCTGTGCATAAACGTGTGAGACTGGTGTGTTTCACTGTGCAAGTTCTCAACGGACTTTTGGAGTTTTTCGTTCCCACTCGAGGATCTGATTTGTCTGTTCATCTGCCCGCACTCTGCATTTGTGTCGGTTGACCATGTGTGGGAGGCACCTTCACAGCTAAAGAGCACATTTTGCAGCACATTATCCTTTTCGACAACATGACAGGTCGGCACACATATTGCTTATAGACCAGCGTAGTCCTTCCATTCCAGATTATGTCGAATTTCGAGGTGGTATGAACGTTTTTTCCAGATGTAGTGGAGAATTTTCCACACTGTCCGTTGTGGGTACACCCAACTCTCTACTTAGTCCCCTGGTTGATGCTTTTGAGCATCTGCTAATTGCTTCCTCTACCTGTTGCACAGTTTCAGCTGGGCACTGGGCCTACCGGAACGTTTCATATCCTGCACACTACCTGCGGTCTTGAATTTCTGAATCAGTAGGCTCATATTTGCCCTGATGATGACGTATTTTGTGGAATTTTCGTTCAAAGTCCGCTTGAGTAAGCAACTCTGCTCAAACGCGCACGTATCACAGCTTTTGTTTCTTCAGTGGATAGCATCTTTCAGATCATCTATGAAAGAAACACATAATCAGCCGTTTTCTCATAAATGGACCAACACTTTATAATTGCCCTGCATTTAACTCGCCCCTTATTTACGTATTTGGTATCCTGTCACTTCTAAGTGTATTATCTAACGGTCATTAGGAATTTTATTTTCGTTGTTTGCAGATTTCATCTCTTTATCTATGTATGCACGCTACACTGGCATATACCCAAGTAGGAAGCCATTTTATGTCATTTTAGTTATGCGTTTTTTTTTGTATGAATTTCAAAGTTTTTTTTTTGTTTCGCACGTAATTTGATATTTTTGCATTCTTTCTAATCAACATCCAGTTTTAATTTATATTACGGTCTAGAGAATTGAAATGTTGTACTTGTTCTATTGTATTATTACTCATTACAGTGTTTATTCTTGTAGATTTGTTATTAATGCTGTTTTATATTTAAATTTAATTTATAGCCGTTATTTACGATTTTGATTTAGTTTATCTCTACATTTTATATAATTAGAATATCGGCTGGATATAAACAATTTAGATAATTAGGAAATATATCTATAGATCGAGACGACCAAGAAAGTCTTCCTTGCCCGAAACTAACCTCCCTCCAAAGACTATCTTTAGGGTACCCATAAAATGGCGTGTGGTGTGCGCCAATGCTCCGTCTTGTTGAAAGTAGACTGATGCTAGGTCAATACCAAGCTTTTTTAGCTGTGGAAACGCGAACTCATTCAACATGGTAAAATGCTGAGTTACAGAAACTGTAATGCCATTTTCATCCTCAAAACAGTGGGTATGAATTTCACACCAAAGCATTACCTTTTGACTATGGAAAAGTTTCTGTATTCGTATCATTCCAGTATCTCATTTTCTGTTTGTTAATACTGCATTTATCATTCACCCAATGGGATGTTGTTGCTGTATTTACCAACTCAATAAACTGTTCTCCTTGCACACAATCGCGGTCTGAAAGCTTAGCAAACACGTGAAGCTTAAGCGAGTGGACATTTACGTTTTTGTGCAAAATCCCAGTGACCTTGTGCATATCTGCATGCCGATAGCTGTGACATCGTTGAAAATCAATTCTCTTACGATAAGGCGCTCATAAATCTCTTGGTTTGCCTCTATGCTTCATATCTGCTGTAGACGGTGTAGTTCGTGCAAGCAACTCTTATGGTTTGCCAGTCTGGAATGTACCCTTGCAGGCTTGCAAATTGCCCTACATGCTTGAGTAAGACATCCACATTTCATCGAGAAATTAAAAGAAAAAGGAACGCTAGAAGAGAGCAGTTTAAAGGCAGCCATTGGCCGTTAAAACCTTAAATGGGTTCATAAAAATTATGTTTATTAGAAACATTTGAAGGGTTAATTGCTAATGAAGTAGCTTAAGAGTTGAAGAGTTATTGCTAAGAATCATTTTGTTATTTTAATGTATATAGACTATAACAAAATTCCACACCAAATGTTATATGCAATTTTAGACAAAAACGTGCGAAATCAGTGCTAAAATGTTTCTAAAACAGCGTCTTCTATTCATGTAAAAAAAATGTTATGAAAATTAGTAAGTTTTCTATCAGAATGTGTTGATTGTCATGACGCAATTACTAAATTGATGGACAATTCAAATTATGGAGAAAACATACAGAAAACTATTCGAGTTCTTAAATTTACAACTTCAGTTATGTGAAAGTCCACAAAAAGGCACAGATATCATGAAAACTACTAATATTAATATTTTTATTGTTTTCCATTCAGAAGGTGCCAAATGTATATACACTCTTCAAACCAAGAAAAAACTGTGTTAACATAACAAAACTGAATTCACATAAACAGAAAATGATGAACTCTAATCATCTTACACTTTTACAGTTACAACAGTTGCTCAAAATGCACATCAGTGGCGTCAATTCACTTCTGAGTACGTTGAACTACTGATTGAGCAACGTTTGCGAAAGTGTCCTCAGTAATTGCGGCACATGCCGTTTCAATTTCTTCCCGAAGTGCTGCCTGTGTACCTGGTTTTCTACAGTAAACAACATCCTTAAGATTTCCCCATAGGTAGAAGTTCAAAGGAGTTACATCCGGAGAACGCGGTGGAAACTCAATCGGACCTCTTCGTTCTATCCAGTGCCTTGGATACAGTGTGCGGGGCTTGCTGTGCGAGGTCTCCCAGATCTGCCCTTGTGAACACCGCATACGGTACCACGAGTCTAAAATTTATCTCGAATGCGTGCAATTGTTACTCTATACACACGTCTCCATTGCCTTTGAACTTCAACATTTTAGGTTTTCCAGTACCACTTCAAAATTTCTTTTCGCTGTTCTTACGATAATCTTGGCACCATTTTGTAGCAGCACTAGAATAACGTAGTGTTAGTCACACCTGTTTACAGAACATCATACGATAATCTTGGCTTCATTTGTTCATTTTGATTTACGATAATGCTAGCCTCTTTTTTTCATAGTGGATTTATGATAATCTTGACTTCATTTGCTCATTGTTCATTTACCTATCACGTAGCAACGCTATCATAATGTATGTGAGTCACATCTGCTTACAGAACATCATACGATAATCTTGGTTTCATTTGTTCGTTGTTAATTTACCTGTTACGTAGCAACGCTATCATAATGTGTGTAAGTCACATCTGTTTGCAGAACATCATACGATAATCTTGGCTTCATTTGTTCATTTTGATTTACGATAATGCTAGCCTCTTTTTTTCATAGTGGATTTATGATAATCTTGACTTCATTTGCTCATTGTTCATTTACCTATCACGTAGCAACGCTATCATAATGTATGTGAGTCACATCTGTTTGCAGAACATCATACTACACATTACTGTTGTTTTTCGGTCCAACTTTGAAATATATTATATAGATATGTGTGTATACATTTTTAGCTATCCTCGATACATGCCTTGTTTACAAGATTTTAAGAAGCTTTAGTGCAGTTATCCTCTCATTTAAAGACAACTAGAGCTGTGAATGTGCATTCTAGCAGTATGTAAAAGAAAGAGTACAAAACTTGTATAGCTCTTTAGTTTACGTTTGAAACCGTTCATGACTACAAAGGAGGTAATTTTGTTGGTATGGCATATGTTTGCAACTAAAGAGCTTGTGTTTGTGACTTAGGGTGTTATGTCATCTTTTAAATGTGTAGTTAATTTTTCCTGTCAATAAAATGACTGCAGAGAAATTATTTGATGAAAGAAAAGAATGTAGTTGGATTGGGGAAATAATGCGTGAAAGTAATCTGTATCATTACTGGTAATAATTCTACTAACGAAAAAGTAATATCTAATTTTGTAAATTCACCTCAAACGACCCGAACCTGCAAGACCATTATTCTTTTAATTATCACTATTATAAACAAAAATATTCCCTCATTGAAGTTGTGGCCGCAGAGGATGATGCGAATCGCCGCATAAAATTCTTTGAGGCGTTTTGAATGAGGAAAGACAAGGTAATGGCATCATTAGAAAATTACATGTCAAGTAAAGAAAGTTTTAAACTTTCAGGCACTGTTAATAGGCACAATTGCCTCTACTATGCAACAAAATTTCGCATCTAACAATAACAGTTGAATATACCAGGAGCTACTGTCTGAGCGAATCTTTCATGTAAAGACTCCGTATGTTTCTGTACTGTTGTACAATTGACATATGAAGGGACTCTGCTACATTACAAGAATTATTGCAGAATGGATTCTTTTTATACGCTGTTATACTACAAGAATTGTTGCAGAATTGTAACTTTTTTCTAGCAAGATGAGGCCCCTTTCTTTAAGGATGCAAGAGTTTGTTATTCAAGAATTACTCCATAGATGGATAGGTCACCGAAGGCTATTGAATGATTGCCAATATCACTAATCATGACCCCTATATTTCTTGGTTTAGAAGATGGTATTCAAGAAAGTCACTGATTGCTGATGACATGATTTATTTCATTATAGAAGTATACCAAGAAATTAAAGACAATAATGAACTCTATGCCAAAGTAAACTTGGATATTTAAACCAGACTTCAAGGATGTGTAAATGTTAAAGGATTCCAATTTGAGCATTTAACAAAATGAACTTAAATGTTATGTAATGAATCATTTTGTATGTCATAAATTTCGTTATTAATATTCACATTCATGATGTTACTTAATAATGTTATTGCAATAATAAATATCTATACACCTGTTTGTCCATCCCGGTAAAAATAAAAAGACTATCAACCCTCGCTTCTCAGGCCTTTAATTTTTGCCATGGTCATTTCAATCTTTAGTCTTTTGATCTACTCCTGCCACTGCACTAGTAATTCTTAATTTTAAATGTGCTAATTTTTATTAAAATGGGATAATTTCTTTTCATATTTTATTTTAAAGCTGTTCTCAGTTTCAGTTTAGGTGGTGTAGTTTTTGTAAGTCTGACAAATACTCTGTATCCTGAATGTATCCATGACTCCTCCTTGTGTGTCCTGATGACCTAGTGCTAACCCACTTGCTCGCATACTGTACGAAGTAATATGGGTTTATTTTAATGAAATAGCTTTCTGTTATAAATAATTAAATCATGCCTTTGTTCATAATTTGTTGCATTAATAACATTTATTAATATAATGCTTTCGGCCGAAAGGCCCATGAGAACGATGGAAAAATAATGTTTATAAAGATTGCACAATAATATACATCACTACTTTTAAGCTACAAGCATATAGTAGTCCGTCTTTATTCCCTTCCCTTGAAGGTCGGTTACTGCCTGTCTCACGATAGTATACATTGATTCGCGAAGTAGTTAAACAGTTGAAATTAGAACAACATAATTTGTTTGTAAATGCTATTTTAAATACGGGAAAATTCATCGTGACGGTGCGGACTTTTTTATATCTAGTTTCTTAACCAGTTACTAGATTTCATAACTGCTTTTGACGATATAGTACACAAAATTCAATCCGCCAATTCAGTGCGGAAAAACGTACACGCGAAAACATGCAGTTTTAGCAGAGGAAAAATTAGGCATATTTGGCGTAAATCTTAAATATTCGCAAAAACAAACAAACAAATAAAAATAATTTCCGAAATTAGCACAAATGAGGATTTCGGAATGTAGAGGAAACATTAAAAACGATATCAGTATCATTATGGGGCCGAACTATTTCGTGTCAATCAGAAAGTACTTTCCTGATACAACTCCTTTTTAACCGAGAAAGAAGGGCAATTGCAGCATGTTCTATAAGGTAAGGTTGTATACCTGTTTTAGGAACCGGAGTAAAATATGGACACTGCCAGCTAGACCGAAACTAAAACCGTGGACAAGGTTTGCAACTAAAGCCGGATTTACACATCGTATGTTTTCATATAACTCACCGCCTTAAACGCTCATATAGCTTTTCTTTATTGATTAATCGTTATAATAAGAAATTTATTTAAAATAATCTTATCTGGGATTTTATCACAAAATTTTACTTTCGACTTTGCATAGCACAAGATATTTCTTTCACAGTTTCTAGCCCATTCTATTGTTTTTATAATCAGCGTTAGATATCTCTTTTAAAAACAGATAAACATTCAAATTATCTCGGTTTCGTACTCAAGCAAGTGCATTAAGGGACAAAAAAAAAATAAAATAAAAAAACAGACACTTTAATACTTGATTATGTTTCGTTCTTAATTTTTATATTTTGTTCTTAATTATTTTAAAATGAAAGAATACCCAATAAAACAAAAGATTATTTTATTAAGAGCCTTAAATTACAACAATATAAACAAAAACTTAACTCTAATGAGAAAAGTTACAAAGGATGTAAACAATGATAAGTTCTGTTTTAACTGTGATTACATTTTAGGTGCTTGAAACATTAAAAACAAATTTTAATAACAGGAGTCAACTCCTCTGGCTTGGATAAATGTATTCATACGTCTTGGTATGCTTTCGATCAGATTAGAAATGGCTTCTTGAGGAATATGCTCCTATTCTTCAAGAATTGGTGTTAGCCTCAACTCCTATAATATTTCTGGCAGTGAGTCTTGTCCCAGCGTGTTCCACACATGTTCAGGCGAATTCATGTCGGGACTCCTTGCTGCTATGGTAAAACATGACAATTCTTGAAGATTATCTCTGATCACGTGGACAATATGCGGGCGGGCATTGTCGTGCATTAAAAGAAAACTATGGCCTATAAATGGAACAAATGGTACAACATGATTAGCCAAACATTAATTTATGTATCTTATCAGATGTTAGATATGCATTTTATATTAATATTAACTCAGTACGAGCATCCATAGACACTCATGCCCAAACTATCACTGCACCACCTCCAAATGTTAACTTTTCGGAAATGCAGCATTATCAAATCGCTCTCCCCTCCTTCTCCAAACTCTTTCACATCAATCAGATGAGCTCAGATTGAAACAGGACTCGTCTGTGAACAGAACACAGCTCTACTGTTCATTTCTCCATCCCCTTTGATTATTTGCAAAACGCAATCGTTCGACTCGGTACATTCTGAGCAAACAGGGACCAGTTGCAGGTCTACTTGATATCAGTTCACTTGCTTTCAGCCTTCTTCTAACTGTTTTGGCTGAAATCGGGCGTCCATGCTGGTAACAAATTGCTGGGCTACAGTCATAGCTGGCAGGTTGCGCTCTATAAAAACTGTCAACACCATGTATCTGTCTTCATTTTGATTCGTAGCTCTCGGATGATCCGAACCTGGTCTTTTGGTGTATGTTAGGGTTTCTCTAAACCGTTTTAAGGCATCATGGATTGTGCTCCTAGCCATATTCATTACATTTGCAGTATAACGTACACTGATCCATCATCGTTTAGGGTTACAGCTCGAGCCATATCTTCAAGTTGCATATTTTTAAGGTGAAATATGACAACACTACTTACATTCACAACATGTATAAATAAAGAGATAATTACAATGAAGCACCAAATGGTTAAGACAAATTTACTGTATCTGAGACTACAATTGGAATATTCGGTTACAATGGCTTGTTTACAAAACGTAAAACACTCAACATAGTCAACATATCTCCATGACAACAAATGCCTTTCAAAATATTTTATGACAAACAAATATGAGTGCAGTACGACCCAAGTAGAATTTCACCCCTCACTAGTATGAAAAAAAAAAAGTCTAAGTTTCTCTTTTTACACACGCACACACAGAGTTATTATCGAGTATACTGTCTTCAGGAGTTGCAAACACATTCCCACTTCTAAAGGAAAACCAGGAATACACTTTCCTGGAAACTGACTTTAATTTTCCTTCAGAGGGGTCTGCCAATATTCTCGTGCTTTGTATAATATTGATAACTGAGTCAAGGTCCCGTTTCGGAAATGAAATGGGATCGCGTGCAGGAAGATGGCGGAAGGACTGATTGGTCCGTCAGTGACCCCGCTGCCCCAAACTCTGATCAAGGTTCCACGAGTCAATAATGAACAAATCATGACATTGCTTATGACCACGCTTGGGCCAATGATAGTCTGCTACTTCTTCCACTCATTGCATTCCCAGCTGAGGGGATGTTTTGCACTAAATAGAAAGATAGCTAATTCATCATTTATTCTCTTCATTGCATGTTAATGTGAATTGGGTTAAAAAGCATTGTTTTCATTTCCTTAAAATGTTCAGAACTAGTTTCTTTGCCATGTCCTCCTTCTTTGTTTTGTGCCTTTACGGTAGCTAGCTACAAGCTTTCATTCGTTTTACCGACTCTCCTCGAGTGGGTAAAACGAATATTTTCATCCCTCTTATTCCTTTGCTAAATTTCCTTCCAATATTTTTCATATTTAGTAAACAAGTGTACCTAGGTCTCCTTCTACTTTACTTCCCTTTCCTTCTAGTCTTGCTTGATGCAGTTGTTTTACTTTCCTTTCCTTTCCTTCCCTTCTTTCCAAGTACCCAAATCATATCAGCTGTCTCTTGCATATGTACCTTCAAAACAGATCTGCTCCTACTTTTTTCCTTATCCCCTCACTCCTGATATTCAAGATATTTCAATTCTGCACTACCCTACTCTTATGTTTTGCAACCATTGGCCATCTTTCACATGCATAGATTTGAAGAGGAACATGTCCACTCCTGAATATGTGACATTTTATTTTCTTTCCTATTTATTTCTTTACTAAATGATTATTGATTGATTGATTGGTTTATTTACGGACGCTCTTTAACATCTCAGGTCACCAGCGTCCCATTCAATTCAGGGCGTGAAACGGCTGACAATTTTGCTCAGAGGTCTCTTTCGTCAGGCTTGAGGTTCTTTTACGTGCCGTAAAAGTACGAAACGGGACCCACGGCTTTACTTCTCTTCCGAAGGAAGCCATATTTAGGATTTTTACGCCCGAAAATATCCCATCGATCCTGGCCGGGTTGGAACCCACGATCTTGGTTTAGAATGCAAGTATGGTTACCACTGCACCACCAGGACAGACTAGAATGACGATATATAGTTGTTGTGTACGTCATTCGCTATTTTAATTGTGTTCAGCATTTCATCAATTTTTCCGTTTGGTTCCATGATATTCATAAGAGGTGACTTGTTTAGTACATCTCAGTTACATGTAACCCTGCTGTCCCCTGTCAGAGAGAGGAGCCGGCGTAGGAGAATTCAAAGAGGAGAACGAGGACATTACCACAAAGGAAGAGGAAACTGCAGCTAGCAAGTTAAGAGATTGAGAAGAAGAGCTGGGAAGGAAGATAAAATATATATATCATTTACTAAGGGAGTATTTTGTTATAGCTACATGGTTTCAAAATGAAACATGCAAAACCTCTAGTGAAGTGTTGAGAGAAAAAATAACACAAGTTAATGGTTAAAGTAGAACTTGACAAGATTTATAAATTGTTTATTTAGTAAAAAAGTAACCAGTATTAAAATAATATTATTGGTAATAATAATTATAATATAAATGCATACCTAACTTAAGGGAAGCTAAATTATAGAATAAGTTAGATATTTGGGTAGAAATTGTGTAGTATATAGATAAAATTGTTTTATGTATAATTAACAAGGATTGGATTAAAGTTATATACCTTTTTGGCGATACAAAAGAAAGAAATTTAAGGTAAATTATAATTGTACAGGATACTAGTACACATTTTCGCCGGAAACTTTAACAGCTGGTTACCAGTTATGAGTGCTGGCTTCCAGCATGTATGGGGATTTGTACTTTAGTTTAGTTTATGTATATGTTTTATTGTATATATTAAAGTAGATATTCTTATAATATTTTTCTTTCGTTCTCCCTCTATCTATTTTTATTATAATTATCATTATTTTAATCGCTTTTTATTATAGTTAGTTTTTTATATTTAGAAAAAGCGCGAATAATATTAATGTAACAAAACATGTAAACGTGTAATTTTTCAAATAAAAATTAAAATTTCTGAAATATGTGTTCCAGTGTAAGAAACAAGGTACCGGCATGTAATATTACAGATGTTTTATTTTATTATTATTTTTTATTATTATTATTATTATTATTATTATTATTATTATTATTATTATTATTGTTGTTGTTGTTGTACCCTGTCATACTCCTGGCTAAGGCCGGGACAAAAAGGCACTAAAACTTGGAAAATAGGCACTTAAATAATAATTAAAACATGTATGTAATTGGAATAAATCGTCGAACACAAAACTGTTCTTCATTGAAATAAATAAACACACCACATTTTACCTCATGCTGATTGAATATTAAATAATATGGCAGCTAGACTGGCTTTGGCCACCTGTAATAATTATGACTATATCAATACAGTTCGATCAGCATTCTGTTAAAATGTTGGATACTGTCAGTTTGAACAAATGGACTAAAGAAAAGAATAAATAACTAAATTTCAGTTTAACGGAAATTGACCAAAGTCAACATTAACCTTTTAGAATGAATAGCACATTCAACAATAATTTTAAGTTCCGACTGAGATAAAACTCCAGCTCTTTGGTTATGAAGCAGATATTTCTAGAGATGCACACTTTCCTGCAGGTAAAAACATTAGAGAAAATTAGCGAAAGCAGAGAAATATTTTCAGACAGAAATATGTTTGAAAAAAGTTAGAATGATGAAGTTGATTGTGTAATTCAGAGGTTATCATCTCAGATTCACGTCATGTCATCCGATTAACCCACTTTCATTGCTGTATTTCCTTATTGTTTTATTTCGCTGTTTAGAATTTATCATGAATTTTGTGAAGAAATTTACAAGAAAATTGGTTTAAAATTTCTAAGTTTACACATAAAAATCAGAACAGCGTTGAAGGTTGAAATACTCGAAAGTATATTTCGGTACACATCGTTTCCAACTGTAACAAAGTTGGCGTGCAGAACGGTCCCTTATCTCACTTGAGTCTTTGGTACATAAAAAGAAACATACATACCCTAGAATTGGGGTCACCGCCATCGCTTTGCCTCATATGTATATGCATTATGGGTTCTCTCTCTTTTTCTCTTAATGAGTTTTCCATGCTCTTGTTTACCGTCACCGTTATGGACGAACAGAGTGACAAACTAAAGGTAGATATCATCCTGTACACATTGTCGGTTCTGGTGGTAACCATACTTGCCTCGTAAACCAAAGATCGCGGGTTCAAATCCGGCCAGGATCGATGAATTTTTTCGGGCGTAAAAGTCCTGGCTTCCTTCGGAAGGGAAATAAAGCCATGGGTCCCGTGTCGCACATTTACGGCACGATAAACAACCTCAAGCCTGAAAGAAGAGACCTCTGAGCAAAATTTATCGGCCGTTTGAATTGAATGGGACGCTGATGACCTGAGATGTTAAAGAGCGTCCATAAATAAATCAAATCCACAAAATCCTGTACACGAGTGAACATTGGACTCACGTCGTATGCCTTTTTCTTACGTCTTAAGTGTTGTCGTTCACCGTTAATTCCTGTTGACAGATGTTGTGATAAATATGTCATAAAATCACATATAATTAACCAGTTTATAAAAGCACATTATTGCCAAATACATACTGTATATATAAATAATTATTTTACTATTTTTCTCAATTAGTCTATGCTTTTTAAACAAGTATAGTTTTTACTTTAAATTGCAGAAGAATTTGTGTATAATAATTTAAATAATTTACCAGATTTTACTCGAAAGAAGGGACACATCAAAGATTGTGTGTATATGTCACCTTTACCACAAAGCCTAAATGAACTCAAGCGTAGGATGGGAGAAGTTGCCACCACTGTATTTGAAGATATGCTCCAAAGAGTATGGCAAGTGTTTGATTATTGATTCATTGTGAAATCAAACATGGAAAACAAAAGAATTTGAATTCCTCTTTAATATGACATATATACGAAATCTGTATCATTTGTAGTTTTGTGTAATAAATTAAGAGATGTAACAATGGACTTTAGGAAAATCCTGTATATGAAAAAGGCAATACCGAAGCTGCTAATTTAATTTTTAAGTTTCAATATAGAAATATTTTCCTATATTTTATTATCAATTCCCTGACTCGATCCACGAAGCTTATAGCACTGCTTTGCCTCTCTTAGGAACAAGATAGAATAGAATAATGTAATTTTGAAAACTATAAAATCACTTCCTACTAATCTTGTTCTGTTCGGCTGGAAAGAATTCGCAATCACCCTTTTATACTTCTTTAGAGTCCCAACAAACTTCGTAGTGATTCTACAAATTTAATTGAGAAGAACAGTTGTCACTTGTTATATTTCTATTTGCTCTTTCAATACATTTAGCAGGTAGCTTGTGT
This sequence comes from Metallyticus violacea, assembly GCA_030762175.1. Taxonomy (NCBI): domain Eukaryota; kingdom Metazoa; phylum Arthropoda; class Insecta; order Mantodea; family Metallyticidae; genus Metallyticus; species Metallyticus violacea. Next base: position 147,977,654 of record CM060833.1, read on the forward strand.
GGTTTCTTTTGTGAACCATCAACATTTTCCGATATAAGGATAGTCACTGTAAAAGCAGTTATTTCTAGGAGTACAATCGATCATGCACACTATTTACAGACCATACCGTGCAGACTTTTTGGATATATAAATTCTAAACTTTCGACGTCCAAGAAGGCACTAAGTATCTCATTCATTTACTTAAGTATCTAAGTTTTATGAGTGGTGAATTCTCAACAAGCATTGAGGACAGTTTTATAATTGCTGTTGCTCGATTTGTGTTTCTCTTTCTCTCTCTGATTTCTATATTGTCAAATTGAAGGCAATATTTGGACAGTAACAAACCGTTTCATTAACTTCATAGCTCCAAAAATATCGCGAGCAATTTCTTCTGTAGAAAACACACTTTCACGAAATGCTTTGTAAATATGACATATATAAAAATTAGAACACCTAATTTTCGTACTGTTTATAGTTAGTTTATTGTCTATAATAGCACATGCTCTTTTTAACTTAGTTTGCATTTTACAAGAATGAATCCAGTCATTTCATCGCTGGACAACATTTTCCAAACATAATGATGAGGGCCCTTCCCACAAAAGTGTGGTCTAATACATTACAAGTGTATGGACTGGTAACTTGTACTTAATAATAAAATTCTGTTCCATAAACATTTGTGCTTCACTTGTACTTTACTACTCCATATTTACAAATGTACAAGTGAATTTTCTTAGTTCTATTCCACGAAAGTATTAGTCGGGCACTAGTAATTTGTATAAATTTCTCTACAAGAGTAGAAAAATTGGTAATTTTTAATACTAGCACAAAATTTATTATCTCTTTAATGATATTGGGAGCCAGTTGACTCAAATGTGCTAAGTATTAGCGAAAGTGATGACAATGATGAGTAGAATATGTAAAGAAAGAATAAATAAGTATTTTTCTACAATGATAAAGATAGGTTAAGTGCAAATAAAGTACGGTTATGACTGATATAGGCGTTTCCTGTTCCAAATGCATATTTCATACCAGCATCTTAGTTAATGTGTTTTTAGGGTTCTTGCTACATGTCAGGAAAATAATTTCTTTTCATTCTCTTTTAGAATAATTTCTGTTGGCACAATTTCACCCTCTTTTTTCTCATGAGAACGTGATTATCAAGCAATATAAACAAATAAATACATATAAATGATCAAATGGACTAATAAAATGGCAGCAATTGAGAACCTGGATTCTTACACTTGAATATCGATATATTCATTATAAAGTATTTAAATTATCATTATGTCTGAAGAAAAAAACAAGACCCATTTTGCACAAATTACTATGATACACTACGTGCATTAAAATCCCTAAAGAGTAGACGTAATCTAATTCAACGTATGGCAAACAGCTGTTCCTCCATCTTGCTTCTACTCGTATATGACGTCCATATGACATCACTTGAACTTTTTACTAATACGTTACCAGTGTAGCATTTCTTTAGTGGAACAGAAAGTCACAAGAACCTGCACTAATACACTTTCACATTCTTTTGTGAAACAGGACCCAGGACATTTACCAAGGTATATCATCCCTCCTTATAGTAGACATTTTCACCAGAAACCTTTTCTTCTTGTTCGCAGGTGGAATACCCTGACACCATTATAAACTGTTATTGTTTCCCAAAAAGCATTTTATACTTACAGAATCACTGCAGAAGCCTCTGTAGTTCACTCATATTCTTTGGCTCTTTCTGTCCCTTGGTTAATTTAAGACTGTGATCCGACATCTCTAAATCACTACCACCACTATTCAAGCACCGCATGCACTGTAAATGAGTTCCAAATAAAAACATGCCCCGAGAAAATATACATTATGTCGCCGGTTTGAGGTGCAAATAACAATTCATAGCACAGGAAGTAATTTACTGGCATAATTTTAACTTCAAACATTGCTAATCACACTAAGAAAGAAAGAAAGAATGTAGTAGTGTATCGTGGTGGTTTCATGTTTTCCCTATGTCATTTAGGCAAATGTTGGGGTGTGTATTGACATTCCACAAAATTTCTGCTCTCCCTATCATATCCTGGTTTCATTACAGTCGAGAATTAATGGGCGAGGAGGGCTGGCGCGGTTTGAGGGTGCGCTGTGGAAAGATTTCTGCCCCGACGTCTGGAACGGAAGCGGATCTTCTGAAGGCTTGCAAAAATCGGGGAGGGGCACAATCGAATTCGGGGTATTCTATCTGGAAACACTTTAGGAACCCATCTGCGTCCGCGCAGTCACCACCCGCAGAACCTGTTTCTCCCTCATCTTCCCCCAGTTGGGGGCGTAGGCACTAAGGGCCGGCCCTGAAAGACTCAAGTGCGTAAAATATCCTCCCCCTCCCCAAATCATTCATCCACCTATTCATATTAGACAGCCAGAGAGATTGTTCATTTCGTTATTTAAGTAGAAAGACTGTGAAGTAAGTTAGACAGGTTGTGGTATTGATGACCATATCAGCAATTCTACCACTAATAATTCTTTAAGTAGGTATGCAATACATCATGCATGGTGAATTTAGAAGGAATGTAGCTATTGCAGTTGTGCCTGTGAAAGCTCTCTCTCTCTCTCTCTCTCGCTCTGCGTACGCGCGCATGTTTTCACAACAAATTTCGGTATATACCGTTTAAACGAAATAAGAAAAAATTATTTTCCGAAAATTAGAGAAATGAACCATTAGAAGTAGAGGTATATTTGAAAACTGAAATTTAAAAACGACTCTCGAGTTTAATTTTCTCACCATTGTTTTAAAATATAAGGAAAAATTAATTCAGCATATAAAATGTATTTATAACGATGCACATGTTTTATATTTAACAAAGGCATCGTCATGAAGATAACAAATGTGAAATATTAATGAAATACGTATTTGAGTGAATATAACAGCGCTTTGTAATAACCTTCATACAACGTTTTCGTTACATGTTTTTATTACAGTAACACTTAAATTACATTTCAAAGCCAATGAAAATTGATTAAACCTTCAATTTTTATTGTTAATTGTGCATATTTACTTAGTATAATGTAATTGTTTTTAAATAGTAACATGTAATTATTGAAACAAAAGAAGATCATCTTCTTAAATACACAATGCAACACGAAATTTGCTATTATTTTTCTCTATTTTAGTTAATGTAAAGATGATATCAGGAGCTCAGTTCATAAACATGGTTACATTTAAAAATGTTTAAAATACACACACAGTGCAGCTTTGTGTATCAGTAGTCATACATTTCATTTAATTATGGATGTTACACCATTTTTTAAAGTTACTCTACTAGATGAGGAATTTTCTTAGTCTAAAGATGTACTTTTTTCATACTCACGTTAGTATAAAAATTGTTGCAACATAAAATATACCAATAAAGTAGAAAACTCAGGGTTATGACTATCGGGTTTCTCAACGACATTTCACCCGTACTTTTGGTTCAGGAAAGTTGTGATAGAGACGTTTTCAATTTGTTGCCTTGTGTATAGATCTACTGTCAAGTTCCTAAGGTAATTACCTTAAAGGTAGCAAATTATAGAAGTCTCTGTGGGGAAAATTTATCATAATTGCAGTTCGGTAAGCAGGTGTGACTTGTAGGTCCTTATGATGACCCTGTTCTTTTGCAACTGTAACTGAACAAGACTAATGCAAGAAATTTTGTACAGGACTTAGTAGTTTATGTCGGAGTAGGTATTGTCTAAATTTAGTATTATTTCTTATGCACCAACATACAAAGTTTTTAACAAAATACGCGCAAAAACTTACTTTTAAATATAACAATTAGGAACAGCGCTTTCGGCAATTGCAGAAGGCGCTAACTCCAATCAAAATTTATTCTAATTTGACTGGCTCAGACCCCCAGTCTCCGGTTCATCAGCAGCTACCTACTGAACAGAGTAAGTTGCGAATTGTGGTCAAATAACGGAATATCTAAGAAACACTCCCAACAAGCCCCAAAATCAATGAGCTCATTTGATCACTTCTATATACTCCACAACACACTATCATCCACAAGCCTGCACTTTTGGAGAAGGGGTGCGATAGGAAAGAAAACAGCCTTACTCCTATCTATTTTTGTTCTGACTATCGCTGTCACATTGTATGTACACTTCTCTAGAAAATCCGCGCACGATCGAAGTTGCTATGAATGCAGTACTTGTATTCCTAATAATTTGACGCGATAACATGGAACTTCATTATAACTCCATACAAAATGTGCAGAAATCAGATAAGGGTCGTAAATCAAGGTCTTTGTGTATTACAGCGTCTTACACTGGGGTGCTTTCCGCCTATTAACCTGGTAGTACGTTGATATAATTACAGCTGACATTGATATGCTGACGCATGGATTATTTTTGTATCATGATCGTTTTATGCAAGTGGTTAAGTGATAGGGGCGGATCGTTAGGTGTCTTCCTCCAGTATGCAAACACATACTTAATTTTGTATTGTCACACGTACATTATTATGAAAACAGTTAATTTCATTTGCTCGAATATTTTATACTTTTGCATAGCTTGGTTGAATCAGAAAGTTCTAACGTATTTAAATTAATTTGGTTTACCACTTTCGATGACGGCTTAAAGCAATCGTCCGCTTAGCAATAAGCATAATCATTCTGAACTTAGTATGGTCGCGGATGCTAGGGAAAGAACCTAATACCTACATACTCTCTTTTCGGTGGTCACTATATGAATTTATATTTAAACCCTCACCCCAAATATAAGAAGTATTCTCTGCAAAATGGGCATAAACATCATCACTTCTTCGTCACACTTAAATTTCCTTCCTCAAAGACCCTTCTTGAGTTTTGAGAACAGGAAATAGTCACTGGGAGCTAAATCAGGGCTGTAGGGTGGATGGTCGGTTGATCTCCTTGAAGCCACATTTCTTCACAGCTTCCTTTGTAACAAGAACTGTGTGCATAGGCGCGTTGTCGTGAAGAAAGCGCATACCACCTCGCCTTTTCTCTTTGATGGAAGCACGTAGTCTGTGCAGTAGGCCAACACAGAGCTCCCCATTTACTGTGGGGTTCCTCTCCTTGAAGTCAATGAAGATATTCCTTCACAATCACAAAAGATTGCGGCCATGATCTTTTTGGTTGACTGAGTGTCCTTGGCTTTTAGAGGCGGTGCTTCATCAGATTTACACCACTCCATGGATTCTCCTTTGGACAAGGGATGGATCATAGTAGAGGACCATGGTTTCTTTTCCTGTAACAATGGTTTGCAGAAGTTCTCTGTCGTTGTCACGGCAAAAATGCCTGACAACAGATGACTCGTTGCTACTCTTGGACTGAGGAAAGAAGTCTAGGCACTAACCTTATTGATGTTTAAATGTTCATGAATAATTCAAAGGATTGTTGTTTTAGAAAGGCTCCCCCTTGCTGCTATTTCTGTAACTTTGAGCCACCGGTCTTCCATAATTTCTCTTTCCACAAGAGCGAAGTTTTCAGGAGTTTTCACCTCCAAGGGTCGACTTGCATGCTCTTCGTCTTCAATGCTTTCTCGACCCATTCGAAAAAGTTTGGCTCATTCTTTTACGGTAGAATATGAGGGGAATGCCCGTCCAATCGCTGTTTACTTTCATTTGGAGTAAGTCCTTCTTTTGTGAAGAACTTAATAACAGCTCGATACTCCATTTTGAACATGTCACAATCTTCTACATATACCTTCTTTAGTATTAGGAGGTAGCAGAGGGCGCTGCTGCCCGCCGCTCGTCAACCTCGGCTCAGTGACATCGCCCCTAAGGTAAGGGCCTGTCAGTCTGCATGACTGACGTTCTACATCAACATTGTTACTCCTTTCAAATAATAAACTGTTGAGTAAATACTTTATCGTGGGCATAGGCGATAGATAATAAAAGATTTGCCAAGATATAAGACCTTTAATTATACCTCTGAGCGCTCCTGGCGCCACAACCACCTAGCTCACTCAAGTGAGACAAAATCTCTATATATAAATGCTGTCTGTTAATTTATTAATATTGCCCTAAGAGCTAGAATATAATACATTATTGTGATTTTAATTATCTTATATTTAACAAAATTTGCGCTGTTTATGATTACAATATCATAAATAACTTTTTAGAATCCGAAGCTAAAAAAAACATGTTATAAATCTGGAGATATAACATTTAGTCTGTAAATTTTAAATAAGTCTGTCATGCAGGAGCTGATTAAATTAAGCGACTTTCTCACATATAAGAGTAGCTTTAAAAAATATAAAATCCAAATTAACGCTTTATTGATTAATGAAATAAAGTTATTTATGACGTTACTGTGTGGTATTAACCGCCACGGGTGGCCGAGGTCGTTAAGGCACGGACTCGTGAGCGGGAGGTCTGCGGTTCGAATCCCGCCAGGACCGTCCTCCCTGACTGGGGTTTTTTCCAGGTTTTCCTCAGTCTTCATAAGTGGCAAATGCCGGGGAGGTACCTAAACTTAGGCCTGGAACGCTTCCTTCCTTAAAAAAATATCCTTTCCCAATTTATCATTTCATCTCATGTATCATCCGTGTCCACCGCCTGTGGCGCCTCAGTAGTGAAAACGGGCGTTAAACACTACTCAAAAAAAAAAAAAAAACTGTGTGGTATTAGGGGAACAAAATTAGAATTCTTGTAAGATATAAGTATCACAAAAGAGAAACCACATATTCAGAATTTTATTATTACTAAACTTAAACCACAAAAATTAATTGTATACTATTAATTAAATGAAATATATGACCATTGATGGAAAAAACCGCACTGTGAGAATATTTTCAAATATTTTAAAAGTAAGCGTGTTTAAAAGTGAGCCCTAGGTATTATCTTTTCATTCACTAAAATATAGAAATAACAAGATGTTTCGAGTTACATTGCGTATTTAAGAATGACGTTCATGTGTTTCAATAAAACAAAAACATGTTACAATTTAAAAACAGTACGCTATGAAAATATACACAGTTAACAATAAACAATTGAAAGTATCATAGATTTAATTACCTTTGGAATTTACATCCATAATTGTATCCTTTTCCCTTGTACATTATAAAATGATAAAAGATTATAACAAAAGTACTTGGACTAATCACAGGTTCTTTTTAAACGTGCAATGAAATGTGCGGTGTTTGTCACAATTTATAGTTTTTCTTTTTTATAATAAAACATAAGTGTGTTATAGTATTTAGTATTTGTAAAGATAAATTATAGTTGAATTTTAGAGAATTAATATTTAGGACACACTTTACCACATGGTATCTCTCAAACCAGCCCTAGTTTTGTTTCATCGGGCTACAACTTTTCAGAAATCGGTATTATCGAAAATAAGTTTTTAGTATTTGTTCATTAAACAGATACCTAAAACAAATATTCTGAGAGATTTAAACAAAAAATAAATTGTTCACTTTATGAATGGAGCAGTCTGGCTAAATCAGAGCATTGGACCAGAAAAAAATTGGCCAAAAAGGAGTAATTTATTCCAGGAGGGGAAAAAATGAAGTATGAGCCATTGGTTTCCCCTTCTAATGTCCTTCCATCACTCCATATTAAGTTAGGCCTGATGAAGCAATTTGTTATTGCTCTGAATAAGGATAGAGATTGTTTCAACTTTCTTGTTACAAAGTTCCCACAGAAAACTGAAGCTAAGATAGCAGCAGGTATTTTCGATTGACTCCAGTTCGTCAGGTGGATTAGACCTTTCCTCATTCGGTGTCCGGGTTAAAAAGTCAGCATGGTTGACATATAAAAAGCGACAGGAAACATTGTTAACAAGAAATATGAGAACTATAAATAAATTTTGAAGGAAATGTTACAACATTTTAGAAATATAAGATGTAGAATTACGGTTAACGTGTATTTTCTCAACAGCCATATTGATTATTTCGCTGCGAATCTTGGTGCAATGAGTGAAGAACAAGATGAAAGACATTTAAACAATGGAAACCCCTATCAAGGCCATTGGGATATGTCAATGATGGCTGTGTTTCAAAAGAGACACTAGGGGACTCACAACTTTGGAAAAAAAATGTTTTTTTCTCCCTAATAATGAAATAAGTTTAGAAATTAATAATTATTTACGCATAACTTTATTTTTTAAATTTATTCATTAATATTTAAATTAAAATGAAATCTGCAAAAACATTGTCTTAGCTATATATCTTGAAACTTAATGTTTATTGAAGACATGTTACATTATTACATTTTATGTGATTTTGTTTGAAAACCTAGTGCGTTAGAGTAAAACTGAAATCATATTTGAATTTAGGGCATTTATATTACATAAAATCAGGTGGAAAAAAATAAGAAAAAGAAACACTTTGTGGACCAGTGTTATTATTCATCACTTTAATAGTTATCTTTGTTTTTTTATTGATTTATTTAAGCACGCTCTTTAACATCTCAGGTCATCAGCGTCCCATTCAATTCAGGGCGTGAAACGGCCTACAATTTTGCTCAGAGGCCTCTTCTTTCAGGCTTGAGGTTCTTTTTCGTGCCGTAAATGTACGACACGGGACCCAAGGCTTTACTTCCCTTCCGAAGGAAGCCATACTTACAATTTTTACGCCTGAAAAAAAAATACATCGGTCCTGGCCGGGTTTGAACCCGCGATCTTGGGTTTTATCTTTCTGTGCCTATAAACAAGTTTAAATTATTTGACTTTAATAGGTTGCATACATATATGTCCACTTGTTAAGTTAATAATACTGCATAACAAATTTTTAATAAACCAGTTTTCTACGCGGCATAAAATGTATATAAATTACGAGAAATTTATGTGTATTATATATCGTGTAATTTACCGTGACAACTCTGATTATAATCCACAAAAAATTGATTAAAATGCAAATGGCAATGTAAAATATGTAGCCAAGCTTTCAATATAATTATTAGAATTTTGAATATCAAAGAAACTAAAACTAATGTTCTACAAAAGTTGCCAAGTGGATTTTGGGAGTGCACCATGTCCTCCATAAAAAAAAGCGAGACTTTCCATTACTAAACTCATGATTTATGCTTCTCACCAAGATAAGTAAGGCAAAGTTCATAGATTTTCTTTATCAACTTACTGTAACTGCATAAAGTCCTCTCTAATCAAACAGAAGGATCGAGTACAATACATTGCAAAATTAATTAAACATTAGCTGTGACACATGCAGTATATGGGTCTTATTTAATTCACAAACAAAATAAATGGCAGCACAAATCAAGACAGAGTGCTCGATCCCTGTTGACATCTAAACTGATTAGCTTTTTCCACAAAGCCCGAAAACTCCTTAGAGCTAGAGAGACAGAAATAGAAATATTTTGTACACGCAGGCTATGCGCTTTATGAAGTGGGTTTTTTTTTTTTTTTTTTAATGATGTTTAACGCTCGTTTTTACTACTGAGATATCACAGGCAGTGGACACTGTTGATACATGAGATGAAATGATATATTGGGAAAGGAGTATTTTTTTTCAAAGGAAGGCCTAAGTTTAAGGTACCTCTCCGGCATTTGCAATTTATGAGGACCTGAGAAAAATCTGTCGTGGAGGACGGTCGTGGTGGGAATCGAACCCCAGCCTCCCGCTTACGAGTTCGCGCCTTAACGACCTCGGCAACCCATGGCGGTATGAAGCGAAGTGAACATTATTTCAGAAACTCACCTCAACTAGAGGTCGCGATAAATTAATGCAGCCAAAAGAGCAAAAGTAACCGATTCAAACGTCATTAACAACATGTAGCATTGCTAAGAAAACGTTTAATCTCTGGAAAAAAAAGTGAAAGTTCAAGAGCTTGAAAACTTTTTCGTTTTGAGAATCGGAGAAAAGTTAACGTGTTTATTATGCTGAAGAATACTATTAACAGTGTTTGAGCGAACTTTGTATATCAGATTACAAATATTTTATTCGCACGGTCTTGAAACTATTTTCTCCCCAAAGATTATTTCAAATCATTGTATTGTGTGTGAGCAAATAAATGACTGACACCTTAAAATTGATCCACTTACAAGTACGGCTTTAGTTATATACCTTGTCCGCTCAAGCTATGTTTAACTTCTCGGCTGCTAGGTACAACAACCGACTGTATCCGTACTTAAAATCAGTTTCTCTATCACTTTGTCATCTCCTTAAATATTGTTTTCTGAATATGTTCGTTACCTATTTCATTGTATGAATGAATGATTGAATGAGTGTATTTATTGAAATTAACATACCTAATATTAAGTTTGAAACCTTCACAAGGGTACGTGCCTTTCATAAACGTACATTACTTAATAAATGAATAAATCATATCCATTGCTTAACGTAGTAAAAATAATAATAATAACATCAACATTAGCTTAATATAAACACCCAGAATAAGTGAACACATCATCATCATCATCATAAACATCATATATATAAATGTTTAATTTGTCCTTTACTCGGTTTTCAGCATTTTCAGACCTAGTTGTCTCACCTTCCGCATGAATTTGCCTATCTGCTCCTCATCCTTGCCCGCCAGCATGCCCCTTGTCCTCTGTTAGGCCCCATTCACAATGAAAATTAAACGTAAACATAATAAAACAAGACATAACACGTTAATTTAGTAGCATGTAGGTATCCACAATGAAAGACGCAAACGTACGTATTAGCCAACCAAAAATAAAAATAAGCGAAGATGAACAGATAAATGATTGAAAATGCTTCTGAGCAGACGACGGTAGCGTTTATGCATATGCAAAGTGCAGTAACTAATTTGCTTGGAGTAATATGAGCAAGGATAGCTTTCTTATAATGCGATTAATCTTTTGTCCATTGACGCCATGCTGTCGATAGAGCTCTCTCTACCATAACTTGCCCTTACACGGAGCACGGAAATCAAGTGCAACTCCTGCTGCTAGCTATTGCAAGGAGAAACGAACTACTGTGACAGTATAAATATTGCATGTATTATTTTTTGTTAAACATAATGAACCTATGCGTTGCCCTCCATAACTTTTAAATATAAAGTTTCCTTCGGAAGAAAAGTAAAGCCGTCCCATGTCGTACATTACGGCACGATAAAGAACCTCAAGCCTAAAAAAAAGGCCTCTGAGCAAAATTTGTCGGCAGTTTCACGCCCTATATAGAATGGGACGCTGATGACATGAGATGTTAAAGAGCGTCCTTAAATAAACAAATCAAAAATTAAATATAAAGTGATAGGGAATTATTAGATGGGTAAAATATTGTAAAATCTGCTCTTGTTGGAATTCGCAATTAATTCACACACACACACACACACACACACACACACACACACACACACTAAGCTAACGCTATCCTCGGGTAAATCCTAGAAACCGATGGATCCAGATGGTTTTTCCTAAATATAAATAACTGTAATGGTGAAAAATCTCCTTTGATTGCTGCAGAAAAAAAAATCATAAACATCTATTTATAGCGCATTCTGTGCGTGGTACTATTCGCTTGAAAGTCTAGTTATCTAGCTGTATCTGTGGCTTACTACCTTCGGCTCTCTCCGCCGTCGCTCGGGACTTGCAGCAGCAAGCAACAAGAGTTGCATTTGATTTCCGTGCTCCGTGTATGGATAAATTTCACCATAAGTTCCACAAACAGAGCAGCTGTGTTCTGATTGACTGATTTCTTAAGTTTAAGTTAGATGTAGATGCAAAACCTTGGACCTTTCAAGCTTCTAAGTTTACGTCTAATTGTACGTTTATTTTTATGTTTACGCGATTCGTTGTGAATGGTTTCATTACAATACATAGATGTTTAAGTTTACGTCACGTTTAATTTTCAATATGAATGGGGCCTTAGAGTCAGTAAAGGAAGGCGACAGACACTTTTTTCTCTACATCTTGTCGTAAAATATATTCGCGATGATGGATGGATCACTGACTCCATAGGAAAGCATTTTTGATGTAAACATGGCGTTATATAAGAATCATTTCGTTGTGTGTATGCGAAATTTATTCTGAACTTTCCTGATCAATTGCCTCCTTCCAGAATTCCGACATTTTGCAGAAATTTGAATCTACCAATTCAGTGTTTGGGGGGGGGGGCAGTGAAAAAGTTTTAATAGAGGAACAACTAGATGAATTTGGCGCAAACATTGGACACAGTAAGGGTTCAAAATATCAATAAGAATGTGTTTTCCCGATACAAAGCCTATATAATGTACAAGGCCAACAACTTCAGTATTTTTTTTGTAAGATAAGGATGTCCTTTAATATCGTTTTAGGAAGCTAGAGTTGAAATACGGGCGCATAAAAGTTTAGAACTAAAACCCCATATTAATAGCTATATCCATCCCTTCTTTGTCTTTTTAAGAGTACATTTTCACATTTTTCGGAAAACATTCGAAATATACAAATATAACTTTTACGAAATAATAATAAAAAGATTCCGATTTATTTAAAGATCGAAGAAGGTGGAAAGAACATGTAGTAAAATCGGACTATTAAAGGCTGATGTGTAATTAATTTCCTGGAAAGCTAACAGTATCTACGCCGACACTCTTCTGTTACGAAACTATTGTTTGTTTCTTCTATTTTACACAAAGAATTGTCTTATACATTAGCACAGACTACAACGTCACATATAGCTAGTTTATACTTAATTATACTTGCAAATAAGCTAGTCAAATTTCCAAGACTGTTAGTTGAATACCATTCACACGAAATTCAAATTGGAAAGTATAAATAATGCAAATAATTAAATGTGCCCCACTTTGCGGACGGTCATCCAGGTGTGTTAAAAGCAGAGATGTAAAACACTGCTGCTTGTATTTGTTTAGCTAAGTTGAAGTATAATAATTGCCATATTGTAGTTAACATTCCATGTGTTACGTACATCTATCTTTCTCATATGTCAAAACAAAGAAAGAGCTTCCTATAAGCATAAATTATTCGCAAAAGTAAGACACTTTTATAGCTGTATTTCTTCATTAGGATTTATACCAGAATGAGAAAAGTTTATGTATCACTCGCGTAACTCCGTAGCTCCGTAAATACGTTGGTACTTTTTGTTACTTATGTACAATTATTTAATTATTTTGCTAAATGTATTGTTAGAGCTATTAATTTAATTTCATCAGAATTTTTTCTTTTTTCCTTCTTATAGAATTGATACTACGTGAAATATTTAGGCATAATTGTATATTAAAATTTATAAAGTCATATCAATATATTATCTAAAATTGTTTCAAGTAAAACATAATGTTGTGAAATATTTTCCGCAGTTGAAACTTTAAACTTACACTTTAACTAGAGATTATGTGCGATGAAATTTGTTTTATGCCGTAATTTTCTCATGACATTATACGTTTAACACTAAATTCATTATTTTTACATTCATTATTTTTTTTTTTTTTGATTCGTTTTATTTAAGGACGCTCTTTAACAGCTCAGATCATCAGCGTCCCATTCAATTCCGGGCGTGAAACGGCCGACAAATTTTGCTCAGAGGCCTCTCTTTCAGGCTTGAGGTTCTTTTTCGTGCCGTAAATGTACGACACGGGACCCACGGCTTTACTTCTCTTCCGAAGGAAGTCATACTTAGGATGTTTACGCCCGAAAAAATCCATCGATCCTGCCCGGGTTTGAACCCGCGACCTTCGGTTTGGGAGGCAAGTATGGTTACCCCTACACCTCCAGGACCGACTACATTCATTATGGGAAATGTTGGTTAAATAATGCTCGTTTTTTCCCTCTTAATTTTTAATAAGATAGCCAATACAGAACGGGGTAGCTCAGGAGGGACTGGAGTTAAGGACTGGAATTCAGAAAGTCCCGGATTTAAATCCCTTGGGGCCGGTCATCCTGGCCTTGTTTTTTTTTTCTCGTGGTTTTCCCATGTCGCTTAGGCGAATGCAAGGATTGCTCTTTACTTTCCAGGATGTTTTTGCTTTCCCACTTTATCTCATTTCCCTTTATTGATTCTATTACAGATCGATAATGTCAGGATGCTCTGATCTCAGGTCACTGCTAATAATGAGTTTCACAAAGGGTCTTTAATTACGTTAGCTGTTGTTGCACTTCGCCACAGGCATAATCCCAGTATATGAGGGTTACCTTTTAATTTGTTACCAAAACTAGGAAAGAAATAATCTTATTGCTTTTCAAAATATTCGCCTTTTAGATTTATACACTTTTCCATGCGTTGAAACCAATTCTCGAAACATTTTTTCATCCTGAAGTGGGTACCTCAAACACATGGTTTTTACAGGTTTCAACAACTTTTTGAGGTGGTAAAAATCGCTTCGACACATTTTTTGTTTGACATTCGGGAACAAAACGAAGTTATTAGGTGATAAATCAGGTGAATATGGGCAATGAGACATTAATTCGATGTTTTTCTCCTTCAAATAATCAATTGTTCGACGTGCTGTGTGGGAGATGGTATTGTCATGCTGAAGAATGATGTGACGTTTTCATCGATGACTTCTACCAAATATATTCTTGTATATCATCCAGCATTAACTGTTCTTTGATCATCTAAAGGAATGGTTGCGATATGTCCAGTACAACCGAAGAAACAAACGACCATTTTCTTGGAAGCGCTTTATGAACGAACAAATTTTGTAGAATTCGGTTCATCTTGGAACACTCAAAGAGTGAATTGTTGCACAGTTTCCGGTTCATACGAATATATTGTTTCCCAAACACAGCAAGCTTTAACGTTAATATATACATTTATAATGAATGTAATAACATTTCGTTCAGTATTTGTTTTATCTAAATGCAATATGCTGCACATGCATTCCCTGTACATACATGAAGGACAAAAGATGGTTTAAGGACATAAATTCAAGAAGCCTGGGATGTTGTAGTCTCTCGTCCACACTCTGTGTCTATATTATTATCCATAGACCAAAGATTGAGGGCGGTTCATACATTTGATTTTAATTTGTGTTTATTTCTATGAGTTTTCACTTTAGAAGATAAAATGTTTTGTTCCTGCATTTATTTATTTGTAAAGAACACGTTAGTTTGTGGTTACGTTTTTGTGTGTGCATAGATAATATCTTAAAACCCAAATAATTCTTTAATGTATATATGATATTAAGGCACGATGGTCTACATATGAGTTTATAAAATCAATAATAAAAATAAAACAAAAATGTTGTGTGGGATTTGAACCCAAGAGATTATGCAGAAGGGCTAAACCGCTCGGTCACTGCTACTCTATCCTAATGTTCTCTTTCCAGAGACTTATTACCTTTACAACAAAGCTCCCACTGCCGTGTGCCAGTAGCTGCATGCGCGTTGTGAACACAGCGTTTACGAGAGTTTCCGAAGTTCTCCGAACGACACGTAGAATCTGGAGATGATTTTTTTTTTTTTTTTTTTTTTTTGGTCAAAGGATGTACATCTAAAATTCGAGTCAGAACAATTTAGTTGACCTGTTTTGTTTTGTTTTTTTTTTTTTGAATGATTTATTTATGGATGCTCTTTAACATCTGGGGTCATCAGCGTCCCATTCAACTCAGGGCGTGAAACGGCCGACAAATTTTGCTCAGAGGCCTCTCTTTCAGGCTTGAGATTCTTTTTCGTGCCGTAAATGTACGACACGGGACCCACGGCTTTACTTTCCTTCCGAAGGAAGTCATACTTAGGATTTTTACGCCCCGAAAAAATCCATCGGTCCTGGCCGGGTGCGAACCCGCGATCTTGGGTTTAGGAGGCAAGTGTGGTTAACCACTACACCACCAGGACCGACAGTTGACCTCGTGCTTTATAATTAATATCAGATAAGCGCTTACTCCATTTCCCTCTCATATTAAAAGTTACTTACAAGTAACAAAAAGTTTTATTATTTTGTATTTGTTATTCACTGTAGTATTATTTTTCATCTCTGCCATACACGTAGCCATTTTTTAAAAGTAATTGTTTTTGTTTTGTTAGCATTAACTACCATACTCCATTTCAGACATTACTCCTCTAGGATGTAAATGCCTTTCTACAAACGATCTCTTGTAAATGAATTAGATTGGCAGCATACAAAATTAGAGGAATGCATATACCGTCCACTATACCTAGGGGCATTCATTTCCTCCCTAAGAGGGCGCCTGAGATATTATCTATAAAGAGATTAAACAATAACAAAGATGGATTACATCCAGGACAACTTCGCTACTGGCTGATCTATATTCCAAATAATGTAAATGTCGAATTTCATGTTGCTGTATATCTGTAACGGAGCTTTTATGATTTTGTTGGAGATACCTTTCTGACTCAGTTATACCCACAGAGCATCTCCCTGAACACTGTCGGCGGTTATTTTAAAATCAACAAATACATTGTATAATTTACTCGGTTTTCTTTTTAAGTGAATATCTACCAATGTCTTTAAAACGAGTATATTATCCACCGTATAAACCTTTCCCTGAAACCTGCTTGATAGTAAACATTTTATTGTTTGTATTCGTTAGCCCATCTCCTTAATCGATCATACAAAATCTGACAGTATACTTTACCTAATATAGATAACAGTGATCACCCCTGTAGATCTCTGACGCCCTTACCTTTGAATATCGGCTGTATGATGGCCTTTGGCCATGCTTCTGGACATCTTTCTCCATTAAATCATTCATTAAATGCGATAGGACGTTTATTACTTCCGGTAGTTTTATAAATTCAGCTAAAATCCTTCAATTCCGGGTGCTTTTCATTTTTTATGCTTTTAATCTCTAATATAATTTCGTTATCCGTTATTTCTCGTCTGGTATTGGTACTGAGGGAGTTAAACGCAGTATGTTCACCATATCAGGTATCAAAATACCCACTCTACTTTCCGGTTTCGTTTTTCATCTGCCCTCTTTTTCATACTTTAATTTTCATACTTTAATTTTACACGTTTATCGCATCTCTCCGGTTGTTGCAATTCTTAGATCCTCGGCCATTTTGTTTTGTCATTCTGGTGTGCCTTTATATTCTTTTTTTAGTTGGACATAAGCAATACACTTTCCTCACATTCCTCTATTTGTAAGCCTTGAGCGCTTCTTCAGTATTTTCGCTTGTTTACATTTTGTTTATACTCCTACTTGTCGGTCCTGGTGGTATAGTGGTAACCATACTTGCCTCCTAAACCTAAGATCTGGAGTTCAAACCCGGTTAGTATGGATGGATTTTTTCGGGCGTAAAAATGTAAAGTATGTCTTCCTTCGGAAGGGAAGTAAAGCCGTGGGTACCGTGTCGTACATTTAAGGCACGAAAAAGAACCTCAAGCCTGAAAAAAGAGGCCTCTGAGCAAAATTTGTCGGCCGTTTCACGCCCTGAATTGAATGGGACGCTGATGACCTGCGATGTTGTAGAGAGTCCATAATAAACAAATGAACAATCATCCTACTTTGACATTTACTTGTACTATCCCCGATTTTCATATGTCTACCGGCTAATTGTATATTTTCTGGCAGTCTTTTAATAATATTTACCGCGCTTCCTTCCTCCCACTCTCATTAAATCTATTAGCTGAGTCATGCAACATTCTCATAAATTTCTCCATTCCTTCTGGGATCCATAGGTCACAACAATGGCAACACAGAGCTGTCATTAATTTCCCTAACAATATTTACTAAGGCTCTGCAAATGCAATGGATACACGCTGTAGGCCGTTGCTCAATTTGACGTTAAGGAATGTTTGGCACTAGGATTAATTTTAATTTATGTGGAAGAAAACGCTTCAGTCGCCTCAGTAAACAATGTGAGATCTGCAGGTAATACTCACCTGCTTGTTCCATTCTAGGTAACTGTACATGTGAAATCCTAGGTTTTTCATGACTGGGCTGTGTGGAATTGTATTATTTACAAGAATTGGCACTACAGCTCAATGTAAGACATTGTAATAGGATAACTTTAGACTTTTTGACACTTAAGATAAGGCCGTAATTTATTGAACATAGAGAGACTGGTTGCAAATCATCTTTAACTTGCCTCATAGTATTGCTGAGGGAATCAGGTTGTCGGTCCTGGTGGTGTGGTTACCATACTTGCCTCCTGCACCCAAGAACGCGAGTTCGAACCCGGCCAGGACCGATGGATTTTTTCGGGCGTAAAAATACTAAGTATGACTTCCTTCGGAAGGGAAGTAAAGCCGTGGGTCCCGTGTCGTACATTTACGGCACGAAAAAGAACCTCAAGCCTGAAAGAGAGGCCTCTGAGCAAAATTTGTCGGCCGTTTCACGCCCGGAATTGAATGGGACGCTGATGATCTGAGATGTTAAAGAGCGTCCGTAAATAAAACAATCAACCAAGGAATCAGGTCAAGAGTGTAATTAGCTTTGTATTTCTAAACGTAGATGAAATATCGGCAATGTGTTAGATAGAAGACATTTCCTTAAAATAAACAGAGAATAATAGGTCAAGCTCAGAGCCTTAAGGAATCCCATATTCAGGATACACCAAGAGGAATATATGTTATTAGTGGAAGTGCATGTTGACATCCATGAAGAGAGAAGTCCATCCAGACTATAACAAAGTCAGAAAAATGTGAGGCTCTTAATTTTGCAATTATAATGAAATGCCTACGGTCTCAAAATTTTTGGAGTATCTAAAAGTATTATTATTATTATTATTATTATTATTATTATTATTATTATTATTATTGTTATTGTTGTTGTTGTTGTTTTCGTTGTGGCCTCTGACCACCTTCCTGATCTAGCGGTTAGCGTTGTTTACTGCTAGCTGGGAGGCTCGGGTTCGATTCCTGGTAACTACTTAGGAATTTTTCTGAGTAAGGGAGGTCTGGAACGGGGTCCACCCCGCCTCGTGAGGACAGCTGAGAAGCTGCCTAATGGAGAGGTGACGATCTTCGATCTTGCAAGCCTGGCGACATGACAAGGCATTTACATTAAAAAGACAGAAAACGAAAAAAAAAAAAAAAAGAAATCTTGAGTAACTCCATTACTAATATTTAATTTATACAGATTTACTTTTAAATTTAAAATAGATAATTCACATTTAAAAAGGCATTCTGCCTTAGTTCCGGTCTCTGGCTATTACCGACTCAGTATATGGGTTAGCGTGCGACCCCACATTTTTCTTCCTCATAGCGGCCGCACTCCAGAGGCAATCGAGGCCAATCGCTGCATGCCAAAGCAAATACAGTATGGATAAAACACTATGGCAGTGACCCAGCTGCAGTTATGGCTTAAGCAAAGAACATCGCGTGTTCAGCCATCTTAGATGCGCGTGCAGTGAATTTTTCGAGATGAAGTCTAAATCTGCGAAGTACATCAAAGGACAGGCAAATATTGATATTCTGAATACGTACAATGTTCGAAAAACAAAATAGAACTACTTAAGTATTCATTAAATGAAGTTTTTCTTGGGAAAATATTGTATTTTATATATAGTTTCTTTGAAACTTCGCACAGTATCTCGTGTAGTTTCGTCCTCTTTCGCTAGGTGACTGTGGCGCAACTAGCTTTCAAAATGACATCAACGATGCTTCTTTGTTATTGTCCTTTAACTCCAAACAATTCTTCAGACAATTAGCCATGTTGATTTCCACTTGTTAAGTTGAATATTTCAGCTATAATTTCAAAATTGACTACTTTATTTCTCCAATCAATGCAAGAGGTGGCAATTATAATGTTTATTAACAGCTTAGACATCAAAATATCCTTCCTGAGTAGCAGTATGTCATAGAAAGCATTACATTCCAAATAAATCTTATTATGGGTTGTTAATATAATCGCCGTCATTAATTATTGCCACTTCTTCTATAAAACTTATCTTCATTTTTCTTTGTGTTGTCTTCAGTGTAGCATACGCTAAACACTGGAGAATTCAAGAATACTGAGTTCATTATTTTGATACAGATTGCTCCAATTTTGCAAGCAAAATGCACGTAGATGGCATGGATTATTTATTTTTCAGAATCTCCTATTAACAGCCCTGTTG